>JADBJO010003768.1:152500-229252 GCA_016801955.1 Conus betulinus
GATAAAGAGAAATTATCATCATAGCGTAAGTAATCATTCCTCCTGAGTATCTTTAGTGCTTCTTTTTTTTATTATTTGTATCCTTTCTTTCTTTCTCGCTTGTCTACTCAGAATTCTTTCAAATGATTTTGATTTGATGCGGCAGTTGTGTCAATATACCTGTAACAGAATGCTTCAAATTTTAAAGTTAAACTAAAACAAGATGAAGAACAAGAGAGAGGGAAGGAAAACAATTCTTGTTGATGCAAGCTCAGCACAAGAATTCTTGGAAATTCGATGTCCGTATGGTAAAATTAGCCTGGCCACCATTATTTCTTTCGAATGCCAGAAAAAAATTGACGGAAAGGTCAGAGTCACTCTGCTCCTAATATTACAAGTCTGGTACCTTGGTCTGTGTTGGTGTATTGTCTAAGACAGTGTGAATGTTACTTTCTTCAACGACACGCATCTGTTCAGAAGAATACTACTCGCTTTGCTAGTGTGTTTGTTCTCAGTTTTGAGGATGGATATGATATAAAAGATACCACATGACCTATAGATGTTAAGCAGCTTTTCTTGCAGTATTTTGACGCACATTTCTAATGCATACTGTTGCCTTAAAAAAAAGAAAACAAATCTCCATGTCTTCAATATGAAAGTAAATAAGAATATATCCGTTTTTTCCTGTGTGTTGCAAGAGTAGTTCGCAATGTTGGCGACACCCATAAAGTGTTGACTAAGTTTGGAATACTTGATGGAATTTAAAGTCTCCCCACCACATTATTGAATTTAGACTTTATCACAATTACAATGATTTGTATACGTGTTTCTCGATTGTCTTGTTTTCCCCTGCTCCGTTGTTTTGTTTGTTTTATGGGCAGCAGCTGAAATCGAACTCGTTGGGTATGTTCCGCTTTTGTCAGGTCCCAGAGACGCGGAGAGTGCGTCAGTCTCTAACTCAGACGCCAAACAAATTGAGGTGGAAAGAAGAAGTACTATTCACAAAGTGCAAAATTGTCAAGGTGTGACATATTCAAGGGAAGTGTAGTTTTACTTGTTGACGGCACAACACAAACTCAACATATGAAAAGGGAGAGGGTTTATTTGGCTTGACCATAACCCCGCGTCCCCCCCCCCCCCCCCCCCCCCCCCATCCCTCTTTCCCCTGTACACACACACGCGCACTTGGACACACATACACAGACTTGGGCACAGACACGAACATACACACACACGCGTACGAAGCACGCACGCATGCGCGCTCACACACACGCGCGCACGCACGCACGCACGCATGCACGCACGCACGCACGCACGCATGCATGCACGCACGCACGCACGCACGCACGCACGCACACACACACACACGTGCCGATTTTTCAACAGCGGTCTCTTTCGAGTTAGAACAGCCTATCTCTTCTGTCTCACTCTGTACTGGAAGTAGAAAAGACGAGTGTTAATGACTGTGAGGATGAGGTGTGAGAGCATGCGAACAATGACCCTCTTGCTTTATAGGGGCATTTCGAAATCTCATTCCTTCAGACGGCCTGGAGACCCACAGCCCCCCTCGACAAGCCAAGAGACGGTAGGCCTTAGTTAGTTGGTCCAATCTGTCTAGTAAGCTATCTTCTTCTTTAGTCACTCAATTTATTGTTTGTGTGTTTGTTTGTTTTCATTGGTTGCACGGTAGATTCTGTGACATGATTGGCTCCCAAACCCACGGAGTAATTTGTGCTGCCTGACGGCGCTGGGTTTTCTTCTTCCTTCCTTTTTTTTTTAAAACATTTCTTTTTTTTTACACGGGAGGTAGGAAGAAGTTGTTTTCAGTGAAATCTGTGGGTATGAGTAATTTGAAAAAAAAAAAATCTTCAGACTTATAACCAAGGTATGATGAACACAAGACGTGGTATTCGCAGAAAATAATCGCGTACGTGTGGTCCAATACCCGTGAGTACATTATACACCCCACATCCATGAATGCGTGCACATGTTCATATGAATGTGCTGATCACAGCCTGCTAGTCTCTACAAGGTCAAGGGTTTCAATAGCTTTTTAAATAGCTTTTACTTAAGTTTTACTTAATGGACGGTGTGTTAATCCTGGTCAGTGAACTACTTAATCGGAAGAGCCTCCGACACTATGTAGTAAATCTTCACAATTAGAAAAATAAAAGGTTTTGATGTCGTCAGTTGGTGCCACTGAACACGGACAAAGAGCCATGCCATTGCATTAGAGTCTTCATGCAGTCATATATCATTCCTGTCAGGATTTTCCCCTCACCTCAAGTAGAATATGATAAACAAGGCACAAAATCCACATGCAGAAGTGAGGATTGGAGAGGGAGGGTTTCCAATACCATTATGTCATTTTTTCACCGGCGTTATCTGAAAAAAATGCTCAAGCATATTTTGATTTGGAGCGACCTGAACACGTCTTTGAACCTGGATGCCAGCGATCTAAATCTCTTGGGGGGGGGGGGGGGGGGGGGGGGGGGGGGGGGAGAGAGAAGAACATGAGAGAGAGAGAGGATATTCAGTCCCTACCAAACCCATCCCCATGATGCTTCTAGGGAGAGAGAGAGAGAGAGAGAGAGAGAGAGAGAGAGAGAGAGAGAGAGAGAGAGAGAGAGAGAGAGTGAGAGAGAGAGAGGGGGGGGATTGATCCATTGACCCTAAGCTTTGCCATAGCTGATGTGGCAAAGAAGAGCTATCTGACCTTGATGCTATATATTGCAGCCGTCTTTGCCCTCCTCCCCACCTTCCGCCCACCCCTCTCCCCTTTACCCGCTTCTGATGTTATTTTTATTATTAAAGGATGGCTGTCTATCCTTCTGTGCTCTCTCTCTCTCTCTCTCTCTCTCTCTCTCTCTCTCTCTCTCAGGGTGTATGCAAGTGCACGTGCAAGTGCGAATGTTTGCTTTCTTTGTAACTGTCACCGCGCGCTGCTATGCTTCATTCAGGGGCGTGCCTCGGGTTAGACGTAACGGTGATTGTAGACATGAAATAGGCGGGGAGTGAGCTTCAGCTCCTGACAAGGAACATTTTCCGCCTGCTGAACATATAAATCAAGGATAAAAGAACAAGGGATCTCTTACACACTCCACAGGAGTGTTGCTGTCATGTTCTGAGAGAAAGAGCGGAGGAGGGGGGTGGGGGTGGGATATCATGGGGAGATTGGGGGGGGGGGGGGGTTATGGGTTGGGGGTGGTGGTGGTGGCTGAAAGGAAAAACTTTAGCGTTCATCAGGAGAAAAGAAGACAGAAACTATCTACCATGGACAGTCGAACGCTGTGTAAATTCTTACGTAAAATAACGATAATCTCACCAAAGAGGAATTGGGTCTTTCCCTCCTTTATACCAGCTTAAACGTTTGTCTGTTCAGGACGTTATTTGTGTAGACGCCTGCTTTCCGGAAAACCTTTCTGTAGTCTGGTCACTCTAATTAGTGACTAACCATCTACAAACATCCTTTTCTTCATGTCCGACATCAGTGAGGGCGTGTGTTAACACCTTCAGTCGTATTAAAGGACTGCATGCACAGAACAAGGCTTAGGAGGATAGGAAAAGAATGGATCAGGATAGGAAACGTACGAAAATGGTGAACAGATGAAAGGCATTTGAAATAATGAAGTTTTAACCACTGTATTCGGACATGATAGTATGTTCTTGGGTGTGTATGGAACTGGGAGGCGCATCATCTCATTTCCGTGACCTAAGTGGTCGTAGGCTGGACACGAGGGACGACTCTGTCGATCATCTTCTCCGTCGCAGCCTGTCCACTAGTTTTGGCAGTCGGAGATTTGTCCATTCTATCACGTTCTCCGACCAGCTGTTTTTCTGCCTGCCTCTGCGCCTTCCACCTTCAAGCGTGCCTTGCAGAGGTATCTTTGCCAGCGAGTTGTGTCGTGTCACGTGGCCAAACCACATTAGCTTTGTTCTCTTGATCGTCGCCAACAGGGGTTCCTGTGGTCCTGCCAGTGTGGCACTTGCTCTCGGACAGAGTCGTTGGTTCTGTGCTCTGTCCAGGAGGGGGGGGGGGGGGGGGGGGGGGGGGCAGTCTTCTGTGTGCCTTTATTTCAAAGGCTTGGATCCTTCTCTCCAACTCTGCCGTCAAGGTCCAGCTCTCACACTCGTACAGGAAGACTGAAAGGACGAGAGTAGTGTAAAGTTTGAGTGTTGTGGGGAAGCTGATCTCGCTGCTCCTCCCCAGCTTTGCCATTGCTGATGTGGCAAGAAGAGTTATCTGACTTTGAATTCTGTTTAGCAGCGACTGTCTTTCGTGAATGTGGAGCCCAGGTATTTGAAGGCTTCCACCTCTTCCAGCTTTGTCCGTCGATTGTGATGTTTGCGGTCTTGTCATCATCGCTGTTTGTTCACCAACACCTTGCTGTTTTCTGTATTGATTTAAATCTCATTTGCGCTGGCAGCCTGTTGGTTAGGTCTTGGAGTTCGTCGTTGCTTCTGCGGAGTAGATCTATGTCATCAGCGAAGCGCAGACTGCATATGGGCTTGCCCCCATCTGAGATTGCAGTGTTGAGGTTTTCGATGGCCTCGCGCCTGATGTTCTCCAGTACAGGTTGAAGAATGTCGGTAGAGCAGACAGCCACGTCGGACGCCAGCAGGTGTATGGAAGAATCCTCTTTTAGGCTGTTCATAAGCACGGCGCTGGTTGCCGAGCTGTATAGTGTATGTATGATCTGGACCAACCCTTCCATCCCACTGAAATTTCTGAGGATCCGCCACAACCCGTCATGCTAAAGTCGATCGAATTTTTTTTTTTTTTTTTTTGAAAGTCTATGAAGTTACGGAAGAGGTCTCTCTGATGTTGGAGTGTTTTTCAATATGGGAGACTAATTTGGCGGAAAAAAATTGTATTTTTGGGATGCCTGAAATTCGCACCCAATTTGAAGCTGTCGCTTTTTCTGTTCGGACAAATGAAAATACGTGTAGTTACAAGCTAATAGACCGGCATGTAATGGCCAGGATGTCATGAAACCGTCGTGTTGTCATTGTCTTGGGACTGATAGAAGAAGGGCTCACAAGCCGTGGAGAAACATACATACGCGCACACGCATCCAGGCCGCGCAGACATTCAGGAACCCATCACTAAAACATTCTTGCGGGTAATTGAACCATTAGCCACACTTCGATGTTATAAAAGGTATGCATATTTCTCATATCGTTTATCTCACTATTTGCATTAGCTGGACACTATTCATATCTTTGTACATTTTTTCCTTTTTTTTTTTTTTTTTTTTTTGGGGGGGGGGGGGGGGGTGCGATTCGTATTTTGCATGTATTTCATGACGGGTTGTGGCGGATCCTCAGAAATTTCAGTGAGATGGAAGGGTTGGTCCAGATCATGTATTTCTAGTTTAGTTTAAAGAGTGATATAGAACTGAACAGTATACTACTCGTAAAAATGGTTTTCTGTTTCTCTATTTTGCTCCCGTACTTGGCATTGTTTGCGGATGTTGATTGAATTATGGACCTACGCTGATCGTGTACATTATAACTGTTCAGAACTCTTTTATGGTAGTAGAGACATCCACAGACCCAATGAGAACGATACATTAACCTTTAGAAAATTCAATATGTGGTGTCAGTCAGGCACTTCCAAGTATCGATTTATACTCTCTCCCTCTGTCTCTCTGTCTCTGTCTCTCTCTCTCTCTCTCTCTCTCTCTCTCTCTCTCTCTCTCTCTCTCTCTCTCTCATACACTGCATGTGCGTCTCACCTCACGAGGGTCATGATGCTTCGTCTAAATGTGAACGCGACGGAATTGACCGAATAACGGTGCCTGAATCATAGTAGTTAGATACAGAGATTGCCTGGTGACACGAGGTCAGCGGGACGCGTCACAGACACTTGTGCAGTGAAGGACCCCCCTAGCTCTCTCAGTCGTTGATAAAAACACAGAGGTTTTATACCCAGTTGGATGTTTTTCACCTTATCCTCTCGCGACTTTTTCGATCAGCCTCCTTGAATGTCAGCTCTCCTTTGCATCCGATTCAAAGGACCAAGGACTCGTGGTGAGATGCATGCTTGTAGCAGATCAGATCACGGAGTAGTCAGGCTTCCGAAAGGTATTTTGTTTTACTGCAATGAGAAAGTGTTTCACTTGCAAAAAAAAGTGGGGGTGGGGGGGTGGGGGGGGGGGGGGGGGGGGGGGGGGTTTAGAGACAGACTCAAAGGGAGATTTACAGTACTATTCAGCTAGGAAAAGAGTAATCGGCTGTAATTTTGAACAAAAACAAACAATAGAATTTATGAATCTTCACTAAGATTGTTTGTGTGTGTGTGTGTGTGTGTGTGTGTGTGTGTGTGTGTGAGGGGAGAGAGAGAGAGGGGGGGGGGGAGGTGAACTTTGGTCTTTTCAGTAGGGAAAATGGCATACTGGTGCTATCTTTGTTGCATTGACATTGATAAAATTGTTAAAAATGGCATGCAGATCCAGAAGACAATGAATATGATGACGTTCTTTGCCCTATATATAGGTGGAAAGAAATCAGCTGAAGGCTTTTGGTTATTTACTTAAGTAGTTTGAGACTTATTCTTTCCATTGTTATTTTTGTTTGTTTGTTTTGTTTTGTTTCTCTCTTTGTTTATTGACATCTTGATTGAACTTAAATATACATCGAAGTTATTATGTGTCATATTTGGGGAAGGGATGAGTATTGGTGGAGGAGAAGGGATTTTAGGTAAAAAAAAAAAGTCTGAGCGGTTCCCATCTCTCTCTCTCTCTCTCTCTCTCTCTCTCTCTCTCTCTCTCTCTCTCGCTCGCTCGCTAGCTCGCTCGCTCGCTCTCTTACACACACACGCGCGCGCGTGCGAACTGCGCACGGAGGCAGAAACTTGCACACACACACACACACACACACACACACACACACACACACACACACACACACACACACACACACAGAGCAGTGCGCACGCGTACTGGTATATGCGTGTGTATGTATGCATGTTCTCACTAACTGAAAACTGGCATTGTTTTGTTGTTTTTTAAAAATCGCATAGTCTTCGTGGCAACTTGAAAGTGAAAGTCGTTACATGTCCCCCTGTCAGCACTTTCCTTCAACTAACTCCTCCCGTTATTCAACTTTTGTTGTTGGCTTCCAATGCAAACATCTGCTTAACTGTGGCGACGTACGTTTGTCGTCCTGCCTTTTGCATGTTACATTGGCTTTTGTATCTGTGATGTTCCTTTTCCAAGAAACAAGATCCCACGGTCCGTGACTTGTGTTTTGTATGTGTTGTTAGCAGTTAAGCTAATCCATTTTGTTTCTGCTTTTAAAGGTAGAATTGTTCCGGTTTTTACTTGTAAAGATCTGTTCATTTCTTTGTTCATTTTCAGGCTTTGTAGTCTCATAGGCCTTTGTAGCCTTTTCTTCTTCAAATGATTTATGTTCCCCAGGTAGTGCAGTAAGAATTATTAGCCACGCTTGCGTATGTGCTGAATAACCCCGTTCCCAAACTGAATAACCCCATCTCCAAACGCATTGCTCGACGACGGTGTGTGTGTGTGTGTGTGTGTGTGTGTGTGTGTGTGTGTGAGAGAGAGAGTTTTGTTGTTGTTGTATACGCCATGGGCATGGGCGTTATGCTCATTGTTGTGTATGCATGCGTGTTTGACATTTGTGTTCATGCTGTTTGTTGAAAAAAAAGAAGGGATAGAGAGAGCGAGAGAGAGAGATAGAGAGAGTTTAAATTGACATTTTGAAGTTTGCTATTCTATTTAGTGTGTATGCCACTGCTGTAAACATATAGTGTGTGTGTGTGTGTGTGTGTGTGTGTGTGTGTGTGTGTGTGTGTGTGTATTGGTGGGTGGGGGTGAAGGGAAGGAAGGAGAGGGGAAAAGCTGTGTTAACACACTCTTCTTTATTTCCATGACAGTGTAGTTGGACAGGGTTCTATGCTTAATTGAGCTGCATTGCTGACTTTTAGAGATGTGAGATAATGCTTCTGGCAGACGTTTCTAATCTCTTGTCCCATCTTTATTGCTACCACCACCCACCATCATCATACTATCATTGTCAGGGTTCATGATTACCCTAATAGTCATCATCATCAAACAAGTCACGGTCTTTAGGTTCGTGGCATTGTCAGACATTCCACGACA
Source organism: Conus betulinus (assembly GCA_016801955.1). Taxonomy (NCBI): domain Eukaryota; kingdom Metazoa; phylum Mollusca; class Gastropoda; order Neogastropoda; family Conidae; genus Conus; species Conus betulinus. The sequence continues at coordinate 160,606 of JADBJO010003768.1, forward strand.
CGCTATGCCACCACATCAGCTAGAAATGCTTAGTTCAGACACAGTGTTGCGAGAGAGACTGAGCGGAGTGAAGGAACCTGGCGAAGAGGCACGCACGATAGTGGTGAGAGCGAGTCCCAAGCGTGGTCCCTGCTGCCATCTTTTTTTCTCTCCTCTTCTCCCTCCCTTCTTCACCCCCTCTTCTACGTCTCCTTCTGCATGTTGGTGATGACGCGGGCAAAGTGCAATACGTTAGTTAGTGAGCGAAAGAGAGCGTGCCATAACACTCGTGGTTGATAGTGTCTTTTCGAATATTCATTGCTCTCAACTCAGACGGCCAGACGACCCACAGCCCAGCGGACAAGTCAAGAGACGGTAGGCTTTGTTTGATTGGTCCAGTTGGCTATTGTCTTGCTGCCTTACCGCTTCCGATTGGTTGTTGTTTCCGTAGGTAATATAGGGACCGATTTTTTTCCCCCAAAGGTGGAAAGGTTGCATGGTGGTGGTGCGGGTTTCTTCTTCTTCAACTTCTTTTATTTTTTTTTTTTTTTATTTTTTTTAACGTGCAGCTCTGCACACATCCGCCGTCGCCTTTTTTTCTCGTGCAAATAGCAAGATTGCTCGCAGTAACCATTTTTCCTTTTAACTGAAAAAAAAAATATATATAAAAAAAAAAAAAAAAAAAACGAAATCTGGAATCGTCAGGCAGCACCACAATGTGGTTTGGGGTCATTTTCATGTTTGGAATGAGATGTGTGTTAATGTGGACTATTTGAGTAGCTACGTTATTAATCTCTTTGACATGGTTATGTGTCGTGGATGACATGAATGGTTTACTTTTAGCATGGAAACAAGAATCATGCTTTACTAATTCTCTGGTTGTGTTGTTTGGAATTCGGTTTGGTAATGAATAAAACCCCCAAAGAAAGACAAAACCAAAACGAAAAAAAAAAAAAACACGCGTATTCTGTTCACAAGAAACACGTTTATGTCTTGTTTGTTTCTCTCACACACATTCATGGGTTTGTTTGGAAGGTATATAAGAGGACCTGTATTTCTCTATTTTCTGGGTATTTTTTTTTTTTAATCCCAGAATGCGACTTTACAACAAGAAATACTCGTCCTCTGTTTAACAGTCATGTATAAAGGATCTCGGCTTTTGATACTTGTGCTACCTGGTAGCTCCAAAAAGGATATTTTTCCCTCAGGTTTTGTTTAAAAGTATCATAGCAAAACATCCGTCCCTGTTTTCTAAAGTTTTGTCGTTTAGAAACTTACCCGTAACAGGAAATGATCAATGTTGCATGGGATGTACACCTGTAATAATAAGAAAGAAAACCAGACACGTTCCTTTGTTTCATAGGGTTATGCAGTTTTTAAGGACATATGGCAAACGAAAATGCGTTTCTCCGTTTCATGGTTTTTGTGTTGTTAATGATGTATTCTGATTGCAAGAAACTAGTTTCTGTTTCCAAGGGTTTGTACTGGGCATTTTCAATGTTGTGTACATGTTGTCCCCATGTTTATATTGTTAACCTCCAATTTTGTTTCCTCATGAATTGTCAAGTTACCTGTTACCTTGTGTATCCTTCCCCTGTTTTAAGTATTCGGACATTGAGTGGTGCGTGATTCTGATATGTTGCCTTTTGATATTTTGTTAGTGTTTTTATATTGACTGTTCCGTTTTAACAGGCTTTTCCCCTCTTACATTAATCATTTGAAAAAAAAAATTGTGCCTGTTGAATTCAAAAGAGAAAAACATCTACGATTACTGTGGAAGATAAACTAAAGTTGACGTATTGATCTCTGTTCATGTATCTCACCTCAACTATACTTGAGTCGGTGCCAAAGTAATGTGTCAGCAGACCCGGACATATCCAAGCAGGTTCCACGACTAACCGATTGCTGTCGTCAATAAAAGGCAGATTATAAGTAGTTTCCTGTGAATTTTAGATCAAAACGGCACAGATAAACTCCATAAAAGTGACTCGGCAACAGCAGAGTATATTCTGGAGAAAGGGCTGGGGTGGAGTCTCATGGCAAGCTGATATTGATAGCTCCAAGTTGACCGCTGCCTTTGGCCTTATGGCAGAAGAAACTTTGTGGAGCCTGAATGATGAAACGAAATGTAGTATCACCGAGGGAACATGGAAATGTGCAGAAAAAATAGATAGATAAGGTCAATGAACATGTTCTAATACATGGTTTCCAAATGATACGGTTTTAAAAGAAAAAATAGAGACGGTTGTGTATATGTGACTGGGGGATTGCTTTTTGTCATAGAGTACTGTAACTTAAAAAAAAAGCAAGATATGTATACTTCAAATGTGCAGATTTGAGGATTGTATGATGTTACGCGTATAGAAAAATAGAGGAACAAGATGTAGCCAGTCTTTGTTCTCTTTTCTTTTACCTTCCCCCCCCCCCCCCCCCCAATTTACATTGTATATATGTTTGCACACACACACACACACACACACACACACACACACACACACACACACACACACACACACACACACACACACACACACACACTTTGGAGAAATTTTGTTTAATGCATGCAGTGCTTCTTTTTATGTTTTGATAGTTGGGTTAGGACGTTATTTCTTTTCAGGACATCGTAGTTTATCTGTCAATCAGTCTGTATGTCTTTCCATCTTTCCATCTGTCTTTATCTGTGTATCTACTTACAGATAGATAGATAGATGGATTGATAGATATACAGAGAGATAGACAGACAGACTGAAAGTAGAGAGAGAGAGAGAGAGAGAGAGAGAGAGAGAGAGAGAGAGAGAGAGAGAGAGAGACTTTTTGTCTTCGGGATGTACGCTGTCAAATGCATGCATGCTGGTTGTTATGGTTTCGTATGGCGGTCCATCTTTCCATCATCTTTATCTGTATCTACTTAAAGATAGATAGTATAGATAGATAGATAGATAGATAGAGATAGATAGATAGATAGATAGATAGATAGATTAGATAGACAAACAGACAGACAGAAAGGTAGATAAGTGTGTGTGTGTGTGTGTGTGTGTGTGTGTGTGTGTGTGTGTGTGTGTGTGTGTGTGTGTGTGAGAGAGAGAGACCTTTTGTCTTCGGGATGTAAGCTGTCAAATGCATGCATGCTGGTTGTTATGGTTTCGTATGGCGGTAGTTTTGTGAATAGTGAGAACTATCAAGGAACGCATAGCAGATTCGTGGTATTTTAAATCCAGTAATAGATTATTAAATAGAAACCGAAAACATTACTTTTTCATTTAAGCAAGTGACAGTAAATCAAGCTGATGGTTTTGGCAGTAAGTGGTGCGTTGTTTTCAAGTTTTATTCACACCATACAGCGAGAGTTGAAAATCGACAACACGAATGAAAAGTGCCCGCCTATTATTGACTGGTGCAATGCTTAGAATTCTTCAAAAAACAAACATTAACTGACCAGTGACGCTACCCAGAACTCTGAAAATAAACATTGCCGTTCATTGATCTGTACTACTGCTATGACTAAAAACACGAAAACCGCCATTTATGGAACAGTACTACTATTGACCAGGTGACATCGGCATTGCTATATATTAACCAGTCCTGGCGCTGAGAATCTTAAAATAAACGTTTCATTTTTGCCTTGCCTGGTACTCCTGCTGACAACTCTTAAAATGAGCATTGCCGAAAATAGACCAGTAGTGTTGTTGAGAACTCTAAACATGAACACCAGTATAAGTTAATCTACACAATTGATAAGAATGTAAAGTAATTTAATGCCACCGAGTCCAGGAGCATAAAATCTCAAATAAAAGCTATCGTTAATTAGAATTATAGTTTCCTTTGATATTACCTGGCAGAGTCTGTTTTAGTGGACTATTGGTGTACTGAGTTAAAAGAGCATCAAAGTTGCGGAATCGCTTTAAAGCAATTATGTCACCATTTATTACTGATATGGAGTCGCCGGGTATAGAAGGGTAGGAAGAAATCTGTGACACTGGAACGGGATAAAGTGTCCATGTATTATATACCTTCATTTATGACTGAAATAACAACCAAAATTTCATCTTATTTTCCCTTACTCATAGTCTTTATTTCTTTTCTTACATTTTCATTTTTTGCTGTATTAGCTAGAGCTTTTTTCATACGGAAGTTGTTCGCTGTACTCAGTTTTTAAATGCAGAGAGAGAGAGAGAGAGAGAGAGAGAGAGAGAGAGAGAGAGAGAGAGAGAGAGAGAGAGAGAGATGGAGAGCGAAGGCGAGCGCGCGCTCGCTCGCCTATGTTTGTTCGGGTTTGTGCTTTCATGTACTTGAATTATCTTTGAAATTAAGAAAGAAAGGAAGAAGAAGAAGATGAAGAGCATATGAATGAGCAGCACATCTTGTATTGTCTTTGCAGTAGTTAGGCTTAGACACTTTAGTCAGCTGTTTACTTTTGTTCTGCTTTGATGGATTTGTTTTTAAACACTGTGTCTTTGTTATTTTTTTGTGTGGACTTTTCTAATGAAAAAAGTATCAACAGTCCCTGTGCCATATGTATGTATGCGTTTGTACATGCGTTCGCGTGTGTTATTTCCATTTCTTAAAAGCTTGCTTTGAGTTAATAGTTTTCATGCTGATTTCTGTTGCCGTTCGCTGCGGGCGGGGCCGGTCACCCCATGGGTGTGGGTGTGGTGCGGCGCGTGGGTGTGTCTAGATCCCATTCTCAGCCCCCCCTCCCTCCGGCGCTGCGTCCCCCCTCCGGCCTGTCGCCTCAGTCCAGCCGCCCCGTTGCTCCCTACAGTGGCCGCAAGAACAGGACAGGTACTCCACCTCATTGGCTTGTTATGTGTCACGTGACAAGTGCTCACCGCCATCTTCTCTGTCAAAAACGGAAGTCGAGACTAGTTCGTTTTGATGTATTTTTTCATAAAAACAAACTTTCTGTTTTAAGATCATTATATACACGAACAATACACAATACAATTGTTCACTGAGAACACGGAGAGAGAGAGAGAGAGAGAGAGAGAGAGAGAGAGAGAGAGAGAGAGAGAGAACATTTAATTATCCAGATATATGTTGTCGAAGACCAGGTGCAGTAATTGCTAAATGACAACTAAAACAAGTAAATGAAAGACAACATTTTAGGAAAGAATGGTCTTTAAAAAAAAGACATTGTTTTTGTTGTTTTTTTTATTATGTGAAATGTTTGCTGCTGTGTCTACAAACCTCGCTGGATTAAGTTAATAGGGAGCAGCGTTAATGTCACTTTAAAAGTTTGTAAAGGGTGCTTATAACACAAGATAAGATCGATGATACATTAACTTGACCGACATTTATTTAGATAAATCTAATCTTTCTTTCCGCCCCAACGCTTTTAAAAAAAATACATTTTCTTATCACACACACACACACACACACACACACACACACACACACACACACACACACATGTACATGCGTGAGCTCTGGCTACGGCTATTATAGGCCAATCAAAGTCAGTGGGGCTACTCTTCCCAGTCTTTCGTCATATATGGTCACGTGACACAGCCAGAGCCGGAGGTGACGGTAGCAGACATGGTTTGAGTTGCATATGTGTCCGCACGCGTATGCGTGTGTGTGAGTGTGTAAGTACATGACCGCGATTGGACGCAAGAACAGACTTAGAAACTGAACTGACCGGATTGAGGCGAGGGTCTGGGAAACTGGACGGAGGGACGCGTGTGTGATTATTATCATTATTGTTATTATCGTTGTTGTTGTTGGTAGTGTTACCATTTATGTATCTGTTTATTTTTTCAGTTCTGCACTTGGTTGCTTGCTTGTGTATGTCCACCATTTGCATGACGCTGATAGAATAGTAGCAGCACAGTGTCGTCGCTATTAGTTCTGGGATGAAAAATAGCGGCAAACTGATGCCGGCAGTGATCCCCCCCCCCCCCCCCCCCCCCCCCCCTTTCCCTCCAAGAGTTTCAGGAAGTTTTGACCTCGCTTTAAAGAAAGGAAAGCGTATTGTTAGTCTGATGCACACTTTTTGTTTTTGTTTTATGAGGAAGTTGTAAAAACGAACACGCAAAATTCTCTCTGTGTCCGGTCTTTTGTCAGTCTAGGGCTCCTGCATTTCCACTCCCTGCCCCCATCCCCTCTGACCCCCCCCCCCCCCTCCCTTTCTGTCTCTGTCTCTCTCCCTCTCTCTCTCTCTCTCTCTCTCTCTCTCTCTCTCTCTCACACACACACACACACACACACACACACACACACACACACACACACACACACACACACGCACGCACGCACGCACGTGCGCGCACGCACACGCATGTGCACACACACACACACACACACACACACACACACACACACACACACACACACACACACACACACACACACACGTACACACACACACACACTGTACAATGCAAGCAAAATTGTGATTGACTTTTGTTTTCCGTATTGAAACTTGCAGACGCCCTAATTACAGATAAACAAGCTGTTGCCACTCTCTCGGCCTCTGGTATAGAAGAGGGGGGGGGGGGGGGGGGGGGGGGACCATCTTCCACCACTAAATAAAACAGCCGCGGGTTTGAAAAACAAACGATTGAAAGGTAAATATTCGTGTAACTTTTTCGCTGATGATGTTCAAGTCTATATATGTCCTTTTCACTTAATGACCAGAAGTCAGCTCAGCAAACCTGTAGTTATTCTGCTACTGGCCTTATTGACATCCATCACCAGCTTCTGAAACATCCCCATGTGTTAGCATCTTTTAAAAGTATAAAATGGTATCAGGACTACAGGGTACTGTCCGCCTTTCTGGCAGAAAGCATTCATCATTCTCAATTCCTAAACCCAGAAAAACATGATCAACCCATTTTGTTAATCGTTCTGCAACTCTGACTAGCTGCTTTCATAAATCAATAGAAAAGATAATCAGCTTTCGTCTGATATGGAAGCTCGAAACCGATGACCTTTTGGCTTAAGAACAATGCGGTTTCCGCAGGTACCATTCTATAGTTGACCGTTTAGTCCGTCTTGAAACCACCATGCGCAACACCTTCATTAACAAATATCTTGTGCATGCTATCTTTTTTTTATCTGAAGAAGGCTTACTACACCACTTGACAAACTTGTATTCTCATGAATCTTCATAGTCTGGGTTTTCGAGGCCAAGCGCCTTTATTTAACAGAAATGTTGTGGCTGATCTGCAGTTTCGAGACCGTGTCGGCACCAGACTGGCATCTACGAGCAGGAGCTGGACGTAAGGGAGCGTCCTCCTCCTTGCTCTCTTCAGCATCAAAAATAGTCAGATAGTCAACTCTGTAAACGACATTTCCTGGTCCTATCTACTGGTTGACATCTTCGTACTCTGCGCAGTCGAAGCCACCTGTTTTGGCATACAATGCTGACTCCCACTTCGCGTTTGCTTCGTAGATCCTGAAATTTGTCTGGATAAATCCCCCATTTTAACCGCGAGGGAAGCCCTTTTTTTTAAAAAAAAAAAGTTATCTTCGATTAAAAACATAATTCAAAGGCCACATCCATTACATAAAACTTGTTAGAAAGTAATGACCAATAACCGAGTTTTAGGCAGATGCGGATTGGGGCGTTCATATGAAAACTCTATCTATACAGAGTTCTGATCCATTCCAAACTTGACTACGGCTGTGTTGTCTGTAGTCCTTCAGGGCTCTCATACCTCAAAACTCTTTATCCCCAACTTCGAGAGATGCCACATAGAGGGTTTCGACTGTGTGTGTGTGTGTGTGTGTGTGTGTGTGTGTGTGTGTGTGTGTGTGTGTGTAACCCAGGTCAGGAAAGAAAGCCAGTTTAACATGTAAACCGGGATTAGTTAGTGTTTCTGTTATTTTTGCACATTTGAAAATTAGATGTATACGTTGACTAGTAGAGAGACTATATTTCTCGCTGTCCGTCGTGCCAGAAGAGAAAACAATATACGATAGCTGATTCCCAGAGAGACTGAAATGTGTCAGGTGGGGTGCAAGAGTACGCATATGTGTGTATGAATGCAAAGATTCTGTTCGTGTCTGAAGCCCAACTTTTCCATTAGCAAATTCACTTACACAAGTCCATTATAATTTTTTCAACCTGGACAACTGGTCACAACTTTCTGCTCATCCTTCCTGTCATAGAGCAGAGCAGTGAGGCTTCGTGGTGAAAGCTGTGGGATAAATCATTCAGCGTTGAACATATTGTTATCGAGTGTTTGCACACTTATGGGGGGGGGGGGGGGGGGGGGGGGCGCAAACATTTTATAACAGAATCAAGATAGATACTCTTCCGAGAGATGCCACGTAGAGCGATTTTAAAAGACATTTTTTTTCTCCAACTCGATCTGACTTAAACGTGGGTCAGTGATTTACTTTGTTGTTTTCTTCAAAGATACGTCCTTTTGCTTCAGCGTTTCACATGGCTTGGATTTTTAGTCTTGACACATTAATTTGTATATAGTCCTGGTTTATACTTGCTTGCAGCCATGATATGGCTTTCCTAGTGGGCTGGGCTATAAACATTAAGGGTTGACATGACGTCCAGTTTGGCATGTGGTTTCCACATCGAGCCTATTAGAATATGTCGTTCACCATCGCTATATAGTTCAGATTCTGGTCATTATTTGCCTCTTCCCTTCGTATATTACAGACACTTTCACGATTTAAAACAGATTTTTTCAGGCCTTAATGACCATAGTGTTTTATATGAAACAAATCAGCAAGTTATGATCTACCATCCAAATGGACTTTGTTCATAACTGGTATATCATGACATTGAAAAAAGTCTTAACAGTTGATCACAATGCCCGTGCGAAAGATAGCAGTCGCGCTATGATTTTAGTGTGTGTGCTTGAGTTTGTTGCAATTTTTCACGCAGTTTTGGCTTTCATTAGAAAGTTCTTGTCAGTTCTGTTTCTCTCACATTTTTCTTTATCAGTAACTAATATTTTTTTTTTTTTATAGAAGCATTTACTTACTGCAATCATGAACACGTCTTATCATATAAAGTCGTGACAAGTAACTCTGATGTTAAATTCACTCTTTTCTTTTTAATTGTCGTAGCAAGTGCAGTTTAAATAGCATTGCTATCGTTATTCTACTTTCCCGTAATTATTCAAAGAGCTGATTTCACAGCATTTAAAAAATCAACTCATCGCCCAAATCACAAAGTTTTTTTTTAAAGAGATGTAATACATAGTGTAATCTATGGTTCTTTCCTTTGGAATATATCACAAGGTCTGTTGTCTAACACAATAGCAGGACGGATTTTCATTCTGACAGTCACATTTGATAAGTACTGCGATGTTTAGATGTCTGGGATGGTGAAGGTCATGTCACTATTCGCAATTAATCGTTAGAGACGAAATAAATCTTCAAACATTGTTATTTATATATGTAGAAAACGTTAAGCGGTGATCTTTGCTATTTTAGAATTAGTTTAAAAATCATTGTTTAGTCAATAGCATGCTTGGGCACTTAAACAGAGCATTAAATGTGTTAAAATGATCTTTCCACACATTTTATACTTCTTCAGGCAAAACATCGTATTAACTGTGTTACCATACCAATGAGTTTACATCTAATTACAAAGAAGTGATTCATTACTCTCGTGTTTTCATTCTGTGGTATTGCTATTGTCTAACAGAACTGAACAATATCAAAGGGGAGCCCAGCAGTTGACATACAAAATGTACATTGATTGAGAGAAAGTGGACGTAACAATTTAATATCTAAGGCGATTAATGAGAATTATATAATATCTTTTATTTTTAGCAGTTTTCAAAACTTGTACTGTCAGTCTGCACCTTGGCCTGAATTTATGTCCACGACGGAATTATTTGAATGTGCTTTAGCGATGCCAGGTGGCGTTAAGTTCCATTCTCTAAACGATACAGTGCTATATTGAAAAGTGCCGAGTCATAGGATTCATTTTTCTCGACTTGTCTTAGGATATTCGTTGTGTTGCGTGAACAAGACAACGTCGTTGTCATTATGTGTTGAAAAATGAAATATTGATCGCTATAAGCGCCATATTCCTGCATCCTTTAAACCAGTGGGTAAGCGTGCTTAATGGACATTTCAGATGCACATGATCGTGCAATTAATTAGGCTAGTCAACAGAAGAATTGTCATACAAGATAAACGGTTGGCCTCTAATGCCAAAACTCATTGACATGATCATGGTAACAATAATTGTGCCTACCAAGTGAATAGACGTGCAGGATAACACAGGATGATTGATAAGACGACTTTAACCAACAAGAGAAAGGCATGACGGTTGGTCCAGGATTCATACAGATCCGACAGCAGACTTGTAGCCTGACAACGTCACACGATCAGAGGGTGACTATTTTCTAAATGTCACCGTCTGCTCCCACCACGTCATCAGGCGCCAAGGCTCCAAGTTCGCTATCGGCTTAACATTAATTTGGGCTCTGTTCGCACAGCAAGAACAGTGACAGTCACTCTCGCAGTCCATCATCTTTCTCACTTTCACTTGCATGTTCTTTACCATCCCTGTCTCATCTGTTCACCACGTGGTTTCTGTACTGTGGATCCATCCATAAATCTTCGCAGAGTCCAGCAGGAGGACTGCCTCGAGGAACGTCAGGCGGCTCTCCAGCACGCCATAGAAGAGCCCTCGGCCAATGTCTACGTCCCTCGGTGCCAAGATAACGGACTGTGGCGCCAGGCACAGTGCCACGAGGCCACCAGTACTGTTGGTGCGTGTCCGAGGACTCAGGCATGCCCCTGCCTGGGATCGCCACCTACCGCGTGGAACCCAACTGCTCCATCCGTGATGACCGTCAGATGAAAGGTAGTGGCTTTCCCTTGTTAGGCAGTCTATTGCAATACTCTGTAACAAAAATAGTAATAGGACAACTCAAAAATTTCAGCCTTGACAAATGTCCTATAAATGACAATATATTGACTGTCACACTCTTTGGAAATAATTGACTTTACCTTGATCTTGGTTCAAGGTCATAAGGTTAGTGCCGCTTTTAGTATCAGAAAGAAAACCACGACACATAAATGCAGCTCAGCCAGTTCCAACAGTGGTGGTAATACAACCAAACCTTGTTTTCTGTGGATGATGCAGTGCAGTGACACCTCCCCAATAATGACTCCCCCTCCTCCCTTTTAAAGTTTTCTTGTGATATTTTTTCCTAGTCTGTACTATATTTACCCCTACCCTCACCCGCACTCCCTTTCCCCCTTCAACAAGACTTCATTGATGAAAAGAAAAAAAAACTTGGTTTTTTTCTATAACCTGTTGGTTTTCGTGCAAAATTTACTTGTCTGCTGATCTCGTTTTCTTCAAAGACTCCTTGGCAAGTCTCGTTTCTTCTGACATTTTAACCTTTGAGATGTTCCAAATCGACTTCCTTCTTCACCAGACATTTCATTAGGCTTACCTCCCCACAAATCTCCTTTCCTCTTGACAAACGTTCCAATAGATTCACCCCCAACAACAGTCCTCTCCTCTAAAGACAAACATTATAACAGATATAACAGATATCCTCTCCTCTAAAGACAACAACAGTACATTCCTCTAACGACAAACAGTTTAGCAGATTTACCTCACAACAAAACATCCTACCTAAATAAAGAGAAGCGCCTTTAATAGATTAACCTTCCAGCAACAGCCCTTTCCAACAGAGAGAAACATTTCTTATCGATTCACCTACCGACAAGACAGCCTTCCCCAAAAGATAAACATTTTCATAGGTTTATTCTCCAACAACACTCCTTTCCTCTAAAGACAATTTTGAACAGATTTATCCCCCAACCAGCCTCACTTCCTCCAAAGACAAATGTTTTGATAGGTGTACCCGCCAGTAATAGTTCTTGCCCATAAAGACAAACATTTTTCGTAGATTCATCCCCAGACCTTTTTCTCCATTCGTCTCTGTTTAGTAGATTCACTCCCGAACATTTTCATCTTCCTCTAAGAATATTTTTAATAGATGTACCTTTCAACAACAGTCCTTTCCCTTAAGAGGAATATTTTGATGGATGTACATCACAGCAAGACACCTTTTCTCTACAGACAAACATGTTTGATATTAATTTTTTTTGTACCTTCAACATCAGTCCTTTCCTGTGAAGACAAACCTCCATAGACCAACATTTTTGATAGATTCATCTTCCATCTATAGTTCTTCCTTCTACAGACAAAACACCTTAATATACTCATCCCTCAGCCAGACTCCCTTCCTCTGAAGACGAGAATATTTGATAAATTTACCTTCCATCAAGAATCCCTTACCCTTGAGACAAATAGTTTTGATAGATTTATCTTTTGATCAGACCTTTCTTTAAACACACAATCATTTTAGCAGGTTAAACACCGAACAAGATTCTCTTCCTTTTAAGACTGGCTCTTAAAAATACATTTGCCTCCTAACAAGGCATCCACCCTACAGAGATACATATCTTTAATAACCCCATCCCATCCTAACCCTAACTTAACATCCTCCAATCCCCAACTTGCGATAGAATGGACAACTTTTTCCTCATGCCTTGCTCATAAAAGAATTATTATAAAACCCCATCACTTCCTCGCCCCATCCCATGCTAACCCTAACCCAACACCCCCCAATTCCCAACAAACGGGAACAAACTAAAGACAGAGGAAAATGGTATTAGACAAGATTCTCCAGGGAAAAAAGCAGTGAAAACACAACACTCCCGAAGATACACAGTACTCTATGCAAAACGATTGAGAGACGGAGACAGAGAAGGGGGTTGGGGGTCCTTTTTTCTGGTCATATTACCACACTAAAGATAGCATGTCGAAAGAGAATGAAAGAGTAACAGGCTGATAAAGACAGGCTTATGAAATACTTAGAGAAAAAGAAACAGTGGTCAGAAAGTACATATCTTGTCTTTTGAGCATTCGCAGGCTTTGCCTTTCCAGGCTGCCCTTTTGAGCAGAAACGTCGCTTCATTGTCGATCTCATCGCTGACATGACAGAGGAGATGAACGAGTCCAAAGTGACCCTTCAGCAATTGTTGTAAGTACTGCAGTGCTTCACTCATATAGTCATCGTCATCATCATCGTCTTCACCATCATCATCATCATCATCATCATCATCATCATCATAATTGTCATCTTCATCATCATCGCCTGCTTTGTTATACTGTCATGAATAGCATTGCACCAATTTGCTGATCTGAAGGCCTGTATCTGTAAAACACCTACATAGATGTTTTTAATTGTTTGTTCAGACTTTAAAAAAAAACTATGACTTAACATTATTAAAGACAAATCCTGACCTCACTTTGTGTTTGTCCTAGTAAAAGCTAGGATGATCAGGTTATGGAGCCATTGAGTAATGCCTGCTTCAGCAAAATATTCTAGGAAAATGTATGACATTATCTATGAATTATATCAGAATGGTATTCATATTTCACGATAGTTTATTTATATGCAATTTATTTCAATGACCCTGTGTCAATGAGTCTCAAACAACATTTACAAAAATGTATTATGTCAACGTGTAAAACAGAAATTACAACATATTGATACCCCCACCCTATCCCATCCACATATTTCCAGGGAAAATAGTTGATTTTTTTTTTTTGAATTTTGGTTTTTAAAATCGAAGTTTCTTGTTTATCCTCTATGTCCCAGAAAGAGTCAAATGATGATGTTTTTTTTCTTATTGTGTGTGCTTCCTCAAATTCGATGAGACGCTGCCTTTTTTTTTTCCCCAAATGATCAGAAGCGCTGCAGAACTGGAACAGCTGAATGCACGTGAACTGGTGGCCCGCTGGGAAACTTCGCTCCATGGACAAAAAAACAGAAATGATGTAAGTGGTTGTCTGACCTTGGAGATGATATAGTGAGGTTGGGCTGGGCTAAGCTCTTCATTTCGACATCGCCGAAGTCCATTACAGAGCAGAACCGATACTTTTTTTTCGCTTCAGAGAACTGTGAATTGTAACGATCTGCATTATGAAATTCAGGGTGATTTACGAGATTCACCACATATGAGATGTTGCAGGTACACTTGTTCACTTAAGATTAAAGCAATAGACCAAAATCAGAAATAAGGATATTTTGTGCATGCATAGATACGCACTAACACAAGTAATCGTATTATGCCGTCTTACAACGCATTTCACACAGTTGAGGGTTGGGAGATCGTGCGATCCAATCTTCCGCAACATTGATTCCAGTTGTGGCTAAGTTCAAAGTGACTTGAAAGAAATACTTTTGACAGGTTTGTAAGCCATGTTGCCTATCTGACTGTCTCTGCCTGTCTATCTGTCTGTCATATACACATACAGTGATGATAATGGCACAGCCAATATTGGGTAGGTACCCAGGATCTGACCGCCGCGTTGGGCTAATGCGTAGGTCAGACATGTGCTAAGTCGTAGCCATTAGACCTTTTACATTCTCTCATCTTGTTAATTAGCTCATTTATCCATCAGCCTTGAATAGAAATCTAGCTGACTCAGTGTAACATATATAGTTAGTCCGCAAGCAGTGATAAAACTGAAACTGTCTTTCTGTCTGTCACTCTCTCTCTCTCTCTCTCTCTCTCTCTCTCTCTCTTCTTTCTCCTTTTCCCTCCCTCCCTTCCCCACCCTCCCCCCTTCTCTCTCTCATTCTCTTTCTCATAATATTATGTTAGACAACGCACCTTTGTTTTTTTTCTGTCTTACTCTTGATTGTAGGTACTCGTTTGTGTGCACGCGAATATGAGCGTTGGAGGCGGCAGTAGAGATTATTGGGTACTAGTGGGGAGTCCAGTGTAGATGTCATTTCGCAGAAACATTAATAATCATGAACACAGAGAACAGATCAGATCACTGGGTTACGCTGGACCAGACTATTCATGGGTTACCTATGACACGCTTTTTCTTTTCACTCGCTTGTCTGTTTTTTATCCCCCAGATACTGGAGCGTCAAGAATGGCGTGACCTGCGGAAAACATTGAAGAAAAATAAAAACTATCCACGCAAATGTCGGCGACAGTTTCTACGCTATTGCGACGAAAACGATGACAAAACATTGTCCATGGAAGAATGGAGGGACTGTTTGGGTTTGAATCGTATGGCTTGCTTTTTATCTGTTTATATATAAAGCTTGAGTTGGGTTTGAATCATGGGTGCCATGCTTTGTTTTTTTTTTTTGTGTGAAGGTTCATGTACTGTTTAAGTCGTTTGTTTGTGTGTTTTTTTTTTGTTGTTGTTGTTTAAGGTTTGTGTAGGGTTCGAATCATATGGTCATGTTTTGTTTGTTGATTTGTGTAACGTTTTCATGGGATTTGATACGGATGTGTGGTTATTTGTCTGTGGTTTGTGTGCAAGGTTTGTGTAGTTTTTGAATCGAATATGCCATGTTTCGCATGTGGTTTTGTATAGGGTTCCTGTAGAGTTTGATAAGTTTTGTTTGTTGACTTGGTATAGAGTTCCTGTAGAGTGCCTGTTGTAGGTATCAAGTTTTCTTATTTTCTTTATAAGGGTTATTGTGCTTGAATTATATGTATGAAATATTTCTTTGTGTACTGTTCGTTGTAAAGTGCATGCATGTCGTACAATGTATGGGCTGATCTGTTGTCTTGTATTGTCCATTTATGTGTAGCTGCAACTTTACTTCTTTCTTTTGTAAAATACTTAATCCAGTTTACTGGTCAGCGATGCTCACAATTGAATTGAAGCAGCACTTTGGGAGGAAACTTTCATTTTTTTGGTAACTGGACATCTGTACCCCTTAATCTGTCAATGGGATTACCTAAAGAATTGCTACTCAGGCCTGTATTGTATCTTTAAAGTTAAGGACCAGCAGATCTCTTTAAAAGAAGAGCACAAGGAGAAGTTCTTGTATTACGATGACAGATGATAGGTTGATAAACTCTTCAGAGAATGTACCTGAAAGAAGTCAGCAGACCACTAGCAGCTGAACAGGCTGCTCTGTGATGTCGACAAAAATAGATCTGTCAATCTTATGACAAACCCACACACAGACCTGCACTATCGAACAGGACTGCAAGCAAATTTCCCTCATCAGTGGAAATAACTCTAATCAATGTGTCGCCTACGCTTCTTGTGTATACGTTTCAATAGAATGCGGACCTTTTAAAAGCATTTTACATGTCATTCTCGAATGTAAGAAGGGGGCTCTTCACCATCAAAACAATGGCAACAAAAGGCATTGAACGTCATCTCTACTACCTGTGCCATTCAATTGTCAGTGTGATTAATTACGGATTAGGGCTCAAATCTCTGTCACATAATAGCTTTTCGAACTTCAGAAGAACAGAGCAGTGAGATTGATCCTTGCAACTATGAAGGATGTGTCAATCAGTCCATGCTTTAAATGCCGGACTTTCAAACGGTGCAAGTGACTGGTGAGCCTATTTCAGAATGCTGGAAAATTCCCTAAAACCTGCTGCATGAGACAGTCAAAGAAACAAAGAATATAGTCGTGTGTAGAATATGGTATTTCAGAGATGAAACAAACAGAAGACACCATGCAGTCTGTTTGCCTGTTACTGAAACAAACTGAGACGTTTACAAAATTCCCCGAAAACTTTGATCATGTGTGTTAATGAATTTACCAGACCACAGCTTGGAAGACGTCGAGAATGACCAGGCAGTAGATAAAAACCAGTGCTGAAAAGCTGATGCTTGCAAAAAAAATAGAGGAAAGAAAATGCGTAAAAGAAAGAAACATTACATACACTGACGGTTCACTCACAAAGGTGGGCAGGAACATATACTAAAGCAAATGGCTAAACAATCCAGATACATGGTGCGGCATGCAACAATGAATTTAGAAGCAACGATAAACCTAACTTTGTTATTAAACAAGCGGGTAAATTTCCTCAATACGGACTGACATCAGTCTACTAAAGCAGCCCCTGCAATTCCTTATACCATGATTCAGACTAATTCGATTTACCGAAAGAAGAATCCAACATGAAAGGCTTGCATGGAAGTACTACCCTGGGCATGCAGGTGTCAAAGGCAGTGAGCAAGCACACACACTGACGTGCAACGCGAGTTCATCAAGCAGTTTTAGACTAAGTCGAATTCAAATCTTAGCAAAAAAAATTCAAGGACCGTTTCAGAAACAAAGGGAGAGACTACGACAACATCGATCACGTTGCAGGACACAATATAAAGAACGGAAGTGGCCGCACATCAAGACTGAAAGGAAGAACAAGAAATTCCTGGGGGGACTGTCCCAAACAAATAGCTGTCCTGTTTTCAGAAAGCTCTGTGATAACAGTTTCCTCTTTTCTGTTTCTGTCTTAATGCTTGCCTTTTTTTATTGTCTTTCTTTACTGCCTTTTACTGTTCTTCCGCCTTGGTGGACTGTTCTTCTGCCTTTCTTCAGGAAAAGTTTTCTACTTGTTCTGGTCACAGTTTTTGACATGCCAGCATTTTTTGTTGTAATTTGGCAACAGTGTACTGAAAACTGTGCACACTGTTCAGAATAGACACCAGCTGTCCATTCTGCGGTATCTTTTTGCGCATGCAGCCTTTTGATGTTTTTTTTGTTTTTTTTGGTTACATATGATATTTTCAGTGCGAGAAATGCTTTAACGATTTCTTATTTATAAGCTTTGAATAAAACATGATCGGGAATACCTGGCTCTGTTAGCACAAACAAGCTTTATCCCCGTCAGGATGTCAGTAGTGTGGCTTCTATGTCATTACTTGTTTTTCTTGCTTGTTGATCATTGTTGTCTTTGTTGTTTGATACTTTTTCAGGACGTTACCTCCCCCCACCACCACCCCCCACCCCCCAGCATATAAATAGTCCTGAGAAAGCCCTGTGTAGTCGGCTTGGGTATAGTAACTAAAATAAAAAAAAGTAAATATGATTGACTTTTTAAAAACAAACACTTCAAACGCTTATCATGAAAGGGGCAGCTACTTATGAGGACTACATTTACAAGTAATTAAATGGGAACAATATCTTCAAGTGATTCAGTGCAGGAACAGTATCACCGGTGTTCATTGTGGGAGCAATGTCAAGTGAAGATTCAATGATGGGACATCATCTACAATGGATTCAGTGTGCAGGCGTTGGCTGCAAGAGATTCAATGTGCGGACAGTACCAACAAGTGTATAGTCTCTAAAGGGGATTCAGTGAAGAGACAATAGAAGAGATTCAGTGTTGTGCAATACCAACAAGGGATTCAGTGTAGGAACAACATATACAAGGGAGTCAATGTGCAGATTGTACCTACAAAGTGATTCAGTGTGGGCATAGTATTCATGAAGGATTCAGTGAAGGGACAGTACAAAGGATTCAGTGCTGGCACAGTATCTACCATGGGTTTTAGTGTGGGAGTAGTATCTACATGGGATTCATTGTGGGAACAGTATCTACAAGGGATTCAGTGTGCGAACATGGTCTATAAGGGATCCAGTGTGGGAACAGTATCTACGAGGAATTCAAAGTGGGAGCAGTATCTACAAGGGATTCAGTGTTGGAATAGCTTCTACAAGGAATTGAATATGAGAACAGTACAGTTTATCTTGCACAAGGATTCAATGTAGGCACAAGTGATGGAATGTAGGACAACGTGTTCAAATGATGGAATGTAGGACAACGTGGACAAGTGATGGAATGTAGGACAACGTGGACAAGTGATGGAATGTAGGACAATGTGCACAAATGATGGAATGTAGGACAACGTGCACAAATGATGGAGTGTGGAACGTGTATGACAACGTGCACAAGTGATGGAATGTAGGACAACGTGCACACAACGTGCACAAATGATGGAGTGTAGGACAACGTGCACAAGTGATGGAGTGTAGGACAACGTGCACAAGTGATGGAATGTAGGACAACGTGTACAAGTGATGGAATGTAGGACAACGTGCACAAGTGATGAATGTAGGACAATGTGCACAAGTGATGGAATGTAGGACAATGTGCACCAATGATGGGAATGTAGGACAACGTGCACCAATGATGGAATGTAGGACAACGTGTTCAAATGGTGGAATGTAGGACAACGTCTTCACAATGATGGAATGTATGATGGAATGTAGGACAACGTGTACAAGTGATGGAATGTAGGACAAACGTGTACCAGTGATGGAATGTAGGACAACGTGCACAAATGATGGAATGTAGGACAACGTGTACAAGTGATGGAATGTAAGATAACGTGTACAAGTGATGGAATGTAGGACAACGTGCACAAGTGATGGAATGTAGGACAACGTGCACAAATGATGGAATGTAGGACAACGTGTTCAAATGATGGAATGTAGGACAACGTGCACAAGTGATGGAATGTAGGACAACGTGCACAAATGATGGAATGTAGGACAACGTGTACCAGTGATGGAATGTAGGACAACGTGCACAAGTGATGGAATGTAGGACAACGCGCACAAATGAGTGGAATGTAGAACAACGTGCACATGTGATGGAATGTAGGACAACGTACACAAGTGATGGAATGTAGGACAACATGCACAAATGATTGAATGTAGGACAACGTGCACAAATGGTGGAATGTAGGACAACGTGTTCACATAATGGAATGTAGGACAACGTGCACAAATTATGGAATGGAGGACAATGTGTTCACATAGTGGAATGTAGGACAACGTGCACAAATGATGGAATGTAGGACAACGTGCACAAATAATGGAATGTAGGAAAACGTGTTCACAGTGGAATAGGACAACGTGCACAAATAATGGAATGTAGGAAAATGTGTTCAAATGGTGGAATGTAGGACAACGTGTTCAAATGATGGAATGTAGGACAATGTGCAAAGTGATGGAATGTAGGACAACGTGCACAAATAATGGAATGTAGAACAACGTGCACAAGTGATGGAATGTAGGACAACGTGTTCAAATGATGGAATGTAGGACACTTGCACAGTAATAATTATAACAATAATAATAACGTACATTTGTAGAGCGCCCTTTCTCTTCGTGATGGAATGTCGGACAACGTTTACAAATGATGGAACGTTGGACAACGTTTACAAATGATGGAATGTTGGACAACGTTTACAAATGATGAATGTCGGACAACGTTTTACAAATGATGGAATGTCGGACAACGTTTACAAATGATGGAATGTAGGACAATGTCAGCAAATGGTGGAATGTAGGACAACGTCCACAAATAGTGGAATATAAGACAACGTCTATAAATGATGGAATGTAGGACAACGGACAACGTCTTCAAATGATGGAAATGTAGGACAATGTCTGCGAATGATGGAATGTAGGACAACGTCTACAAATGGTGGAATGTAGGACAACGGACAACGTCTACAAATGATAGAATGTAGGACAATGTCTGCGAATGACGGAATGTAGGACAACGTCTTCAAATGATGGGATTTTAAATAATGTCAGCAAATGATTGAATACAGGAGAACGTCTACAAATGATGAAATATAGGACAATGTCTACAAGTAATGGGATATCAAGACAATGCCTACAAATGATATAATATGGGGACAGTATGGAATGTTGAGACAGTGTGTGTGTAAGCGATGGAATATGATACAGTGTTTAAAAGTGATGAAGTGGGGCAGTATCAACAAGAGATGGAACGTGGGGAGGATGTTAACAAGTAATGGAATGTGGGACGATAGCTACAAGTGATGAGATACGGAGACTGTGTTTGTTAGTGATGGAATGTGGGGACAATGTCTACACTAGATAGAATCTATGGACAATTTCTGCAAGTGATGGTATGTGTGAAGATGTTTACAAGGTATGGAAGGTGGGACGATGTTTGCAAGTAATCGAAGGTGGGAGAGTATATTCAAGTGATGGAACATGGTGTGATATAGTACAAGGGATGGAATTCAGGGACAGTGTCCTCAAGTGATGGAATGGTGGGCAAAGTTTACAAGTGATGAAAGATGTTTACAAGTGATGTTTACAATGTTGATGGAATGTGTGTACAATGTCAGCAAGTGATGGAATGTGAGAATGTTTGTAAATGATAAAAAATTGAAACGATATTGACAGCGATGAAATGTGAGAATGCATGTAAGCGATGGAAAGTGGGGACACTGTCTTCAAGTGATGGAATGTGGGACAATGTCTACAAGTGATCCCATGTTGAAATCTCTAGGTTAAAAACTGACGAAATGCGCTGAGACAAAAAGGTTCTATACCACGAAATATGATAAAAATAAAATAACAAATCCACTCATTCGTTATCAGTTCCAGTAACAACCGTGTCCGATCTGGTGGAAAAAGAAGGGGCATGGGATACGGATTGGGTGGTTGAGGGGGAGAAGAGGGATGGTTTTTCTGCTCAGATATGTTGCCTACCAAGCATCGACGCCGTTCTGGTGTGATTTTGAGGCAAACTATGGACATTGGTCGTTGTCATGCTCGGCGGCTTAGTTGACATTCTGCTGTCGTTGGAGGCCGCGATTTGTTTTTATATCAACCAGCTTGATTTGTAAAGATGGAGAACCCTGTCTGTCTTCGTGTGCACGCTGCATGTGTGTGTGTGTGTGTGTGTGTGTGTGTGTGTGTGTGTGTGTGTGTGTGTGTGTGTGTGTGTGTGTGTTTTATTGTTGGTGTGATGATGGTGAGAATGCCTTTGCTAAAATCGTGTTACTTTGCATATATTGATACAGGTATTTTTTGTGTGTTTGCAGATAATCTGTTCAACAGCCTCCCCAGGGACCCCAATCGATTTGGGAAGAGAAACCCTTTTCGTGAGTATCTGCAGGATTATGATTCTGAAGAGTCTTCTCCTTTTTCCTGATTCCTCTCTGGCAAGGAGGGAGTTATTGTGATGGACATGCCAGAAAGGAGCTAGTTCTGCACGCGCGCAAGGAGGGAGTTAGTAATGTTGACATTCAAGGAGGAAGCTAGTATGGCGGATATGCAAAGAAGAGTTTAGTAATGTGGACATGCAAGGTGGGAGTTAGTTTTTGGATATATGTAAAGGAGGATGGAGTTCGTATTGTGGACGCATTTGCCGCATTATCAGTGCCATCTGCTGCGTGTACAGATGAGAGATTCTCAACAACTTGGAATGAAAGACGAATTGCCATTAATTACGCATGTCACTCGAGTAGTCGGTTACCAGTCTCTTTTTAAAGGATATTTCGTATTTTATCCTTTTTGAAGAGTACAGCTTTTTAACATAAATTCTAATGAATTCTCTAGCAAGCAAAAATAACCTTATGCGTTGGAAGTCTTAACTTGAACAGATGAATCATCAGAGAACATGCATGATAGTTGCGTCGAGCCAAGGACGGTTTGTGTTTTCATCTGGCTGCTTAAAGATGTGTGACGTGACATAGAGTGGACTGACTTCTCACTGTCGGATGTAGCATTAGAGTTCATGAATTCTTTGATTGAAAGTGTGTTTTGTAATGTCAAGTCAGCGGAGCTTCAGTCTACTACTTCTAACTGCTACACACTCGGCTGTTATTTGTGACAGGCATTTACCTGTAAGACCGTGATATTTAACTTTGCCGTATTCCTTTAGGGGGGTGGTTCATGCATGGCATGTCCGGGTTTCCATAACTTACGAAATTCTGATATCGATTACAGGATCTATAACGTGGGTATTGTCTCCTTTACGTTGTTACAGATGCAGGGAAATAATTCATTTGGGTTTGCATAGACATTGATTTGGGAGATCACCAAAGATGTACTACGTTAACCCAACAGAAGCTCCGATTTGGAATCATGGAGTTGATGGACCTTCGGTTGGAAGGCTATAGCTCTAACTACGTAGCTGTCTTTTTCACCAGTTTCAGGCTCAGAGTGATGAAATCCAGGGCAGAACACGTGTTGCTGAGTGCACCGAAGTTCAAAAGCCTGCTTGAAAGTCGGAGAAAGTTTCATTTCAACTGTGTAACAGCGAATCATAGATTAGGAGTAACACACATTGTTGAAACATGGCGCCAAGTCAACGGAACTTGAATAATGCGGAGTGATATTGCTCGTAAAGATGTAGGTAGGTGAATGGAATATGGCAGAACGTTAACCACAACAATTTACTCAAGACATAAAAAAGACAACTGTTTCTGGTAAAATATTCTGACGTAAGATGGAACGAAATAATTCCTCACCAAAGTAACAGGAGTAAAGGATCCTTGTTTACAGTTACTTGCTGTGCATAGCAACAGGAGTGAAAATTCCTTAACTACAGCCCAGTAGTAATAATGAAAATTCCTTCCCCTCGTGAACAGGGATTTAAACTCCATGCCAACATCAACAGGAGAGAAAATTCCCAACCTGCAGTTACAGGCCTTAAATTTCCTTATGTAGATTAAAAGGAGTGAAAATTTCTTTCCTACAGTAACACGAGAGAAGATTACTCTCACAGAGTAGCCATACAGTAATAGGATTGAAAATGCCGTATCTGAATTAAGACGAATGAAATTTCCTTGTTTACAGTAGCAGCAGTAAAACTTCCCCAACTCCTCATAATCAGGCGTGAAAATACTTTAATTAACAACAACCGGAGGGTACGTGTCTCATATCTAAAGTTAGATAAAAATGAATCAATATCCCTTCCAGTGACTGCAATGAAGACTACATACTTTACAGTCAAAGGAGTGGAAATTCCTTATCTGCAGTAATAGGAGAGGAATGACTACGGTAGCAGGAGTGACGATTATCTACCTGCAGTGACGGAACGAGAATCCTTATCAACAAAAACAGGAATTTAAAATCATGGGATTGATGCATGTCTATAGTCGTTAGAAATGAAAATTCCTTACCTGTAATAGGAGTGAGGATTTCGTACCTACAGTGACAGGACTGAAGATTCCTACTTCAGGTAGCAGCTGTGAGGATGCTATATCCACAGTAAGAAGACAAAAATTTCGCAACTGAAGATTCCTTCCTTGCAGCGAGAGGACTTAAGATTCCTTATCTAAAGCAAGAGGACTAAGATTCCTTACATACAGCAGGAAGACTTAAGATTCCTTACCTACAGCAAGAAGACTTAAGATTCCTTACCTACAGCAAGAAGACTTAACATTCCTTACCTACAGCAAGAGGACTTAAGATTCCTTACTTAAGTTAGAGGAGTGAAGAATCCATACTTACAGTAAGAGGAGTGAAGAGTCCATACCTACAGTCAGAGGAGTGAAGAGTCCATAGCTACAGTTAGAGGAGTGAAGAGTTCATACCTACAGTTAGAGGAGTGAAGAGTCCATAGCTACAGTTAGAGGAGTGAAGAGTCCATACCTACAGTTGGAGGAGTGAAGAGTTCATACCTACAGTTAGAGGAGTGAAGAGTCCATACCTACAGTTAGAGGAGTGAAGACGCCTTGCTTACTTTACTGTAAGAGGACTGAATATTTCCTATCTGCAGTTAGAAGACTGAAAATGTTTTACCTGCGGCAAAAAGACCGAATATTCCTCACTTACAGTAAGAAGAGTAGACATAATTCTTACAGTAAGAGGACTCCTTACCTGAAGTGAGGGGAGTGAAGATTTCATATCTATGATAAGAGGACTTGATTCCTGACCTTCAGTAAGAGGACTAAGATTGCTAGGTTTTTAGTAAGAGAACTGAAGCTTCTTTGCCAGCAATAAGAGAGTAAAACTTCTCTACCTACGATAAGATGACTCGTTCTTTACGTACACTGAGAAGTGAAGTTTTTTTTATCTATAGTATTTCTTACTTACAGAAAGAGGAGTACAGATTCTCTATGTTCAGTAATTCTTACCTACAATAAGCGGAGTGAAGATTTCTTACCTACAATAAGAGGAGTGAAGATTTCTTACCTACAATAAGAGGACTGAAAAATTTCTTGCCTACAATAAGAGGAGTGAAGATTCAATACCTACAGTAAGATTATTTTATCTGTCTGCAGTAAGAGGATTCCTTCCCAGATCCAGCCTTGATATGGCCCTTTGCGGTCGGCTGGGCTATAAGCAACATTATCTTATCCTTCCCAGATAAAGAGGTCTGAACATTCCTTATCTATCATCAGACGACTGCAGATTCCTTGCCTACAGTACGAGGACTGTAGGTTCTTCACCTACGCAGAGTGATTTGAAGATTTCGTGCTACAGCTGGAGGATTAGAATCTATTACGATCAGTAAGTTGAATTTTTTCACCTATAGTAAGCGGACTGAAAATTCTGTATCAGCAGCAGAATGATTAAAAACTACAGTCAGAGGACTGAAGATTCCTTTACCTAAGAAAAAAAATATCTACTTACAATAAAAGGACAGAAGATTCATTACCTAGAGTAAGAGGATTTATGAATTGATACCTACAGTAACAAACTGAAAATTCCTTTTACATGCAGGAACAGGAATGAAGATCCCTTTACATGCAGTAAGAGGAGAAGATACCTTATCAGTATATAAGGTTACGTCTCCTCTTACTGCATGTAAGGGGATCTTCAGTTTCTCTGACCAATCAAAATTCCTACCAATAGATACAGAATTGAATGTTCCTTACCTACAGTGAAAGGAGTAATGGTTCCTTGCCTACAGTAAGGGGAGTCATCGTTCCTTACCTACAGTAAGGGAAGTCATCGTTCCTTACCTACAGTAAGGGGAGTCATCGTTCCTTACCTACAGTAAGGGGAGTCATCGTTCCTTACCAACATTAAGGAAGCCATTGTTCCTTTCCAACAGTAAGGGAAGTCATCGTTCCTACCAACAGTAAGGGGAGTCATCATCGTTCCTTAACAGTAAGGGAGTCATCATTCCTTACCAACAGTAAGGGGAGTCCTCATTCCGTACCTGCAGTAAGGGGAATCATCGTTCCTTACCAACACTAAGGGGAGTCATCATTCCTTACAACAGTAAGGGGAGTCATCGTTCCTTACCAACATTCAAGAGAGTCATCGTTTTTCTTACCAACAAAAAGGAAAGTCATCGTTCCTTACCCGCTTAATGCAAGAGGAGGAGACGATTCCATAGCCACAGTATGATGAGTGAAGATGACTTAGCAACCCGAGTGAAGATCCTCTGCCTACAGTAATAGGAAATTCCTTACTACCAGGAAGAGAAATGACAGTTCATTACCTACAGTCAGAAGATACCTGCAGGAAGAGGAGAGACGATTTTATTTACTGACAGCAAGAGGACTTGATATTCCCCATCAAACAGTATGAGAGGTGATGACGACTCATTACCTACCCGAAAATTGAAGATTCCTTATCTATAGAAAGAGGGACATTCCTTATCTGCAGAAAGAAGAGATTCCTCACTTAAAGTAAGTGGAAGAACTTCCTTACCTACAGTAAGTGTTTGTTCCTTACCTACAAATAAGGGGATTGAAGAAGAGTGAAGTTTCCTTAACACGGTAAGAGTAGTGAACTTTCCTCACCTGCAGTAAGCGGAGTTGAAGATTCCTTTATTATGGTAAGAGGAGTGAAGACAACTTACCAACAGTATGAATATTCCTCACCTATATTGAGAAGAGTGAGCATTCCTTAACTACGGTTAAGAGATATTCTTTACTTATGATGAAAAGCATGAAGATTCCTTACCTACAAATGGAGGATATTCTTAACCTAGAGTAAGAAGAGTGAGGATTCCTTACCTACACTAAGAGGTAAGTGGTATGAAGACTCCTTCACTTACAGAATATTCCTTTCCTATAGTATGAGAAGTGAAGATTTCCTTGCCTACACTGAGAGGGCACTCCTTGCCTATAGTAAGAGGATTAAAGATTCCTTACCTGCAGCAAAAGGAAATTCCGTACTTACAGCAAGAGGAATGAGAATTCCTTATTTGCAGTAAAAGGCTATTCCTCACGTATTGTAAGAAGAATGTAGACTCCTTACCTAGAGTAAGAGGATATTCTTTATTTGTAGTAAAAAGAGTGGGGATTCTTTACCAACAGTGAGAAAAATTCCTTTCTTACAGTACGTGTTAGAATTACTTACCTATAGTAATAGGAGTGAAGATTCCTGACCTACAGTAAGAGGACTAAGATTCTTTACCTTCAATAAGAGCAGTGAAGATTCCTTATCTACAGAAAGAGGATATTCTTCATTTATAGTAGAAAGAGTGGGGATTCTTTACCACCAATAAGAGGAAATTCCTTACTTACAGTACGTGTTAGAATTACTTACCTATAATAAGAGGCTATTCCTTACCTATAGTAAAAGGAGTAAGAACTCCTTAGCTGTAGTAAGAGGCTATTCCTTACCTATAGTAAAAGGAGTAAGAACTCCTTAGCTGTAGTAAGAGGCTATTCCTTACCTATAGTAATAGGGGTGAAGATTCCTGACCTGCAGTAAGAGGGTTAGATTCTTTACCTACAATAAGAAGAGTGAAGATTCCTTACCTTCAGTGAGAGGATTTTCTGTACCTACAATAAAATGAGTGAAGGTTTCTAACATACAGTGAGAGGAGTGAAGCTTCCTTACTTATAGTGAGAGGACTGAAAATTTTCTTATCAACAGTAAGAGGAATCAAGATTCCTTACTCGTAGTACGAGGATTGAAGATCTCATACAGAAATAAGAGGAGTCCAGATTCCTTACAAACGGTTAGAGAGGTGGCGATTCCTTACATGAAGTAAGAGGAGATCCCCATGCGACGGAGAGAGATTGAAGATTCATCACCTGGAAGTAAATGGAGTGAAATTCCTTATCTGCAGTAGGAGAAGTGAAGGTCGCTGTCAGAGGGTGAAGATGAAGATCCTTTATGCAAAGTAGTGTGAATGAATAGTCGTTGCATACAGTGAATGGGGGTAAAGGTTTCTTATCTAAAGTAACACGAATGAAGATTCCTTATCTAAGATTCATTTCATACAGTTAAACTAGTGAACATTCCTTATGTCCAAAATATGGAACAAAAATTGCTTACGTATGTAACAGAGGATTGGTATTCATTACCTACAGCACAGGGGCTACGATCCTTACATATAAGTATCTGGAATAAAAGTCCGCATTGAAGGTAACAGGAGCTCAGTTGCCATGCATACAGCAAAAAAACTCTGAAGATTTTTTTACTTTGAGATGTCCGGACTGAGATTCTTCTCTTGCAGTAACAGGAATTAAGTTTCCTTACCCACTGCAACAAGACTGAAGATTCCTTGTCTGTAGTAATGGTAGCGAAGATTCCATTCCTGTATAGCAAGAGGGGTGAAGAGTCCTTATTACAAGCAACAGAAGTTAGGACGTTGTAACTACTGTGGAGTGGAAATGTTTCCTCACGTACAGTGACAAGAGTGAAAAATCTTCACCAACAGTTACAGGAGTGATTTTTGTTTCTTACTTACAGTAACAAAGATTGAAGTTTCGTTACCTACAGCTATGAGATTGAAGAATCACTGGCTACAGGGACAGGAGTTTAAAAAAGCCTACTGTAACACTATTTTGAATTGCGTGAGTGAGGATGGAAAGATCATTATGCCAACAAGGATGGAGGTTTTCTGCTTCGCTGGTCTGTTCGCAGAGAATTTATGTCTGGACTGCATCGTCACGAATATCTCTAACAGTGCTCGTTTCTGAAACCCCCATGTGTGGTTATGTCCATGTTAACATGTGTCCAAGATGACTTAATTCATGTTTGTTTGCTTTTTTCTCAAAAAACAAGTAGCCTTTTTAATTAGTTAGAAAAATACCCTTTTCATAAAAAAAATGCTCTTTTTAGTTAGAAAAATACCCTTTTCATAAAAAAATGCTCTTTTTAGTTCAGAATTTTGCGAGTTATTGCTCGCAAGACAGAATCGACGTTTTGTTTATTACAATGCATCGGTCCACCCTCTAAAAGCTTCAGAGTGCACTCTGCATGATGTGTTGTGTGGCACGAAGGGGCGATTATTTAAGTGGGATAGATGGGAAAGCTGCTGACCGGTAGATGCCAGATGTATTGTGACGATTTTTGTTCAGTTGTGATTTTTTTTTTTTCTCACCTGTGCACTATGTTTTTTTTTTTTTTTCATGATTTTACTCGGTGTATTCGTTCGTGTCCGAAACTTTAACATACGTTCTGTGGCTGTTGTCCTGGCAATACGCCCTTACTGTTGTTTAGGAGGTTGTATTAGTGTTCAACCTCGATTTTTCAACAGTATACTCGACACAAGACGTAATGAATGAGTGAGCACATTTGTCAGAGAGTTTTGTGTCTTGTATTATCATATTGCTTTTGGAATGACAAACTGGGATCTCAGTTATTTTAAAATTGCATTATTGACCTTCCAAACTTTGTGTTGTTTTTGGCTAGACCAATGGGGATCTCGGTTATTTAAAAGTTTTATGATTGACTGCCCAAATATTACTTTGTCCTATCTGACTGTGCATATATGAACTCTTTCCGAAGTAACATGTATTTCGTGTAGGAACTGTTGGGCATGTACTAAATGACCACTTTAAACGGAAATGGAGTAACCCAAAAGGACGTTGAATGTTTCGTTCTAAAGAGAAAAAGTATCAGACCAGAAACAAGAACTGAAGAAAACAAAAGTCGCACATGTCTTTGATACAGAATATGAAAGTGTTTGACCTCATGGGAATAGATGATTTTTTTTCCACATCAGATAGTGTATCTATATTCCTTCTCTCTGGCGGCGGTGCTGAATAATTTATTTCTGTCAATCATTTCCTGCATGAGAGGCCTGGCAGGGTTCTACGCGGTCTTCAGAGCAGTCTTTTCAGAACTAAGGAAAACCAAAACTCCCCAATATAATGGTGTAGCTAATAAATATAATCCGAATTTTATACAACAGAGTGACCAAGATGTTCAGGCTTTGTGTAGTTTTCGGACAACGCAATAAAATCGTTTTATGTTAAGCTCTGGGAAATCCATGTTGGCAAGAGACAATGAAGTTTGTGCAGAGAAACGTTCGTCCTCACATGGGCGCAGTATGTCTCTGTAACTGCCAGTCCCTGCCGTGGCACACGTGAAATCCAGTCCAAAGTCCTCGAACTTCACTTGAATTGTAGCATTCTTCTGCTGCTGGCAATTTTTTTTGTTGTTGTGCTTTGAAACATTGGAATTCGTTCTGTTATGACAAAGACACGCGTGCAGCGGTGTAAAACGCGTGTGAGGTGACTTGACATCTTCCTGGCTTTTTTCTAAGGAATCACGGTACATGCTCAGAGGAGTGATCACGTGACCTCTCGCCGCTTCCTTCCTAAATATGTTGTGGGACAACTGTCTCGAAGGAGTTTCAGAGTTGATTACAATCTGTAATAACTCGTTTCGTGTTACATGTGGTGGTCTATTGTGTTTTTAAAAGTTAAATGGTACTTTTGGACATGAGAATGTTGGCTGTTAGTGATACTGGACGTTATCCCCAGTTGTGTGCAGCACACAGGTATTCGGGCTCGGATTCACTGTATATTATGTGTTCCACTTTTGACTACTTTGAACCAGTAGGCCTACACATTTCATTTGTTCTTGCCAAGGCAGCTTCAGCAGTGAAGAGAAACATGGACATGCTGGCAAGTTCGAACATGGATAGAAAGGCTTGTTCGAAGACTCGTGTCGGTACATCGCCAACACAGTTTTTGTAAACACAGCATGAAGCCCGAACGCTAGACATATTCTGTCCATGGTTTTATGCCTTTTACTTTTCTTTTGCTTCGTTTTGCTTTTCGATTTTTAATGATTGATTGACTTTGTTGTGTTTTGACTTTTGAAGCTGCCATAATTGTCAAATTATTTTGCAAAAAATATCACGCAGAAGCGTTGTGTTGATATCTGTGTCTGTACTGGAATTTGTTCAGTGTTCTGTTAGCACCAGAGAATGAATCCGTTGTTGATACTTATCATCTCTGAAAAGAGCCAAACTTTATATGAAGATGGTTAGTGTATTATGGTATGTTGAGGAAAAAAGGTGGATGTATGTGTATGCATGCCTGCTGTGTGTGTGTGTGTGTGTGTGTGTGTGTGTGTGTGTGTGTGTGTGTGTGTGTGTGTGAAGAAAAACGGTGTGCGTGTGTTCATTTTATTCATGTAGTCTTTGATGTCAGTACGGAAAGATAGTGGAAAATCACTGCACATGCACAGCATCTTAATAACATAAGCTTACTTTTTAATTTCGTCATACATAAACATACTTATCACTTTCGTCGTACCTTATTGTTTATGGAAAACTTCTCTGTGCATGTCGCAAACAGATGAGAGACAAGTTTACAGAACCCTAGAAAACATATTCAGTTGTAAGTATGGATGAAATATGGTGTGCATGTGCGTGGTAGAAAGAGAGAGATGGGCAACAACATCAGCTGTTATTTTATTGGTTAATGTGGTTGTTGTTAAGCCTATGAAGATGTGCTTGAAAACAGATATGATTCTGTGATAAGAATCCATTCCTCTGTAAGTGTGTGTGTAAGCGTGTGCGCGCGCGTGCTTAACAGTCGCATTTTCTCATAGGCAGTGACTGCGAATCCACAGATAAGAGAAGATAATCTGTTGGCGGAAAGAAGTTTAACAAATAGTTCAGAGGCTCATTTCCATCAGTTGATATTTTCTCATATTTCAATCTTTGAATTCGCTTCTACCGACAAATTGTCTTGTCTTACCTTTGGCTACGTGGCTTCTGCCTTTCCATAACTTTTGGTTGTTTTGATAATATTTTTGTATATTTGTTCGTGTTCAGTCTGTGAATTTTTGTTCCATCAATAGTAATGATGATGATACTTATGTTCGAGAGTTCTGTGGTTTTTACGTACTTTGTTTCTTTGGACCAGTGGTGATTTCGTTCAGTTTTCAGCTGGCAACAAATGTAGACCTAAGTTTTTGTTGTGTCATAGAAGTGCTAATGATAGTTGTACAGAATATTCGTCATCGTGTTCAGTAGATAGATGTGTAGATTTGCTAAAAGCGTAAACCAGCAAATGCCAGTACTTATGAGGGATGAATGATTGATTCAAACGGGACTCTCTCTCTCTCTCTCTCTCTCTCTCTCTCTCTCTCTCTCTCTCTCTCTCTCTCTCTCTCTCACACACACACACACACACACACACACACACACACACACACACACACACACACACACACATACATACATACATACACACACGCACATGCACGCACGTAAGCACACACACACACGCACGCTCGCAAGCACACATACACGCATGCACACACACACACACACACACACACACACACACACACACACACACACACACACACACACACACACACACACACAAAGCACAAGCACATGCGTTTTATTCATGGTCATATTAGAAGCGTGTAGTGTTGAGGGGCGCTCGTCAGGCTGAATTTCAAGTGAGGCGACATTGTAACAAAACTGTACATTTCTGTTGTGAGTTGATCGATGCAATTTTAGTGTTTTATAACAGTTATAAATTGTTTGAATTACGTAACAATATGTAGCAAGATTGTTCTTAGGCATAATGTTTGTACATTATTTCGAAAGGGTTAGGAAGGGGTTTGGGATTTGCTTACTAACTACCAAAATGGTTGTTTTACACACAAATTTTGCAATTTAGAATGGATGTGTTCGTCTTTTCATGATAACTGTGTTGTTGAGAGAAAATAGAGGGCGTCAGGAAGGGGATACACACGTAAAGAGAGGAACACTGTGTGTGTGCGTGTGTGTGTGTGTGTGTGTGTGTGTGTGTGTGTGTGTGTGTGTGTGTGTGTGTGTGTGTGTCTTGTCATTAGTTTCACCAAGGAAGAAAGAATGACCACGTCATTTTTCTCGGTTTACCCATTTATCAACATCTAATGTGATGTCATGATGAACTATCGATAATTTTATGTCCATAAGAGAGCGTTTAAGATCAGCTTGGTTAAAACAACAGGGTTTATTTTTGTGTTGGTTTGTTTGTTATGATTTACTTTTGATCAGCAGCCGCTAAGTTCACTTTTGACTTGTTTTCCTCGTGAACTTGCAAGAATCACACCCAAATCGTATTCTGCAGCAAAATATTACCAGCACACTCACACACACGCACGCACGCACGCACGCACAGTCACAACATTTATGTTCGTCTTGTGTTTAATGTCTCGTCACTTTTGGTGTAGAGACCTAAACTGAAGACTAACACATAAGCACACACACACGCATGCTCTTGCACACATACACAAATGCATGCCATCGTCCGAAACTAGGCTTGTTTCATTGGTTAACAAGATAGGATTGTGCCTGTAGTTTAAAGTTGAAAATAAAGCGCAACTTTTTTTTTTACCTTTCTATTTAATGTACAGGCGCAATACTGCTATACATTTGCATTGTCCAGTTTTTATAGTTTCAGAGAATTATTTCTTTTTAGGGGCGTTCTGTGGATCACTGTGCTTGCTGTAGTTTTGGGATTCATGTTTGTTTCATGTGGACCCATTAGCGTCCGATTAAAGGTTATTTTCGCCTCTCTTTCACTTGTTTTGTGAACGTTTCATAATGTTGAGTAGAAAAACGGGAGGGGGAGAGAGAGAGAGAGAGAGAGAGAGAGAGAGAGAGAGAGAGAGAGAGAGAGAGAGAGAGAGTATTTTGTTTATCATTTTATTCTATGTATATGTAGAGTGTATTGATTTTCTGTATTATAACTAGAATTCAACCCAAAGAACTTGATATGGAAAATGGAAGAGAAATATTTTTATCCTGGAATTTCGCCACGTGTTCATACTCTTCATGTGTATATATCACTGGCTTGTATGCACTCCCACGCGCACATCTATCTAAATGTTTAGTTGAAGATTATTGCTGTCTTTTCATATTCTTATTCGTTTACTCCCAGGATGGTTCATCCGTGTACATTTGCATGCAAACTATTCCCAAATAGGAATCTCTGTCCGAATCAGTGATGTATATCTTTATCTTAACATAGTTAAATGTATGTTTAGTTGGAGGCTTCTTCAAACAGTTTGGTGGAAGAATCGCTATTTACCTTGCAATACATTCACCTTGCGCTCTGCTCTCTCTCTCTCTCTCCCTCTCTCTCTCTCTCTCTCTCTCTCTCTCTCTCTCTCTCTCTCTCTGTGCGTGTGTGTGTGTGTGTGTGTGTGTGTGTGTGTGTGTGTGTGTGTGTGTGTGTAAACTAATCCCGATTTCAGACTTTTTTCCAGTGGTGATTTCCGGGCGGCAATCGAGTTTAAAACGAGTTTTGTTTTAGTAGATATTGCAAAAAAAAAAAAAAAAGAATTACTTGATTTCAAAATATCTGTCCACACCAGGTTTCGTTATGAACTAACGAGACTGTAAATGGAAATTTTCCTTTAAAAAGAAAAAAAAAAAGACAAGACAACAACTTATGGTTTTTTTCCAGTAATGTTTTAAAAAGTATATCTCACAGTGAATTCGAGATTTATGTAGAATACGAAAATTCGATTCTGCCCAGGAAAGAAGCCACGTATAGTAATTATCGAACTTCTCAGAAAATTTATAAATTTTTTCCCCTTTCTGTTTCCACTCTCTTTTCAGAGAATCAGTTGACATGATGATGCCGCCCGGAGTTCACCACAAAAAGTCAGATTGGCTCGGTGGTCCGTGAATGGATAAAACACACTTGCTCATTGGTTAATGACACGTGGCTTACACTTTGACCAAGAACGATCAACGTACCAAGGTGCTTGTTGGAGAGGACATGGTGTGCACGGATACGGACCTGTTTGGATGGCTGCATTTATTTTTTTTTTCTTTACTGCGGGAGTGAATGCAATAAGTGAAGTGGACAAACGAGACAGACACAGAAAGGTTAAAAAAAAAAAATCAACGTACAGAGACAGTGTTTCGCTTGGCGAATCAAAGTGTGTCGGTGGGTCATGGACTTGTTTTTCATGTCAAATCATCCACACGTATGGTTGTAAACTGTTTTGCAGAATAAGTGTGGACATATGTTGGCAGAAATGCGAGCCAAATATTGGGCATGATGACTGGAAGACGTGATAACAGGACTTCTGGAGAAGGCTCACGATACATATTTTAAGTGTAACGTGTTTTACGTTTGCATGCGATCGAAACAATCTGTTGCTTGCTCTCTCTGTCTCTCTCAGCCTCTGTCTCTGTCTCTGTGTGTCTCTCTGTCTCTCTCTCTGTCTCTCTCTGTCTCTGTCTCTGTCTCTCTCTCTCTCTCTCTCCACCCCCCCCCCCCCTCCATCTTTTCCAGTTCAACGTTTTGTGTTGTTATTGGGATGCTTTTGAATCTGAAGGGGAAGAACTGCTTGTTTCTATATAAATGTGCGTGGTTTTAATCAAACCCTTTTGTGTGCCACTAGTGTCCTGTTCTTTCATAAGGTTTTAAGTCTACATTTGAAACACGCCCATTTCAGTTTAAACATCCATTCTCCCGCCAGTCTCAACGTCACACAAAAATTGTTCGGATTGGCTCACGATTGATGAGCTTATTCCTAGGTTCATAGCAAACGCATTTGAAAGAATGAAAACTTGGTAAATTTCATCCTTTTTTTACCTGTTGGCGTATACATTCGCTTTGTTGTGAATAAGTTGACTGAAAACGATATTTTAATACAGAAGGTAGATGATACCGATTCCTGATAAACCAGATGAAGACGAGTGGCGCTCCCAGGAACTGGATCAACGAGTCACCGAGGGTTTGTCACGCATTACCAGCTAACAGCTTGACAGGATAGCCACACTATTGGAAAAAGAACCGTAATTACGTGACACAAGTCACATTTTGGCGTCAAACTACCTTCTTGAGTTTCAGTGTCGTAGCAAACATGGTGGTGAAAAAGAATCTGAACTAAATGTGTTGCTCCATCTGATGTTTTGGTACTCGTCAACCTTTTTACAGCAAAGAGCTCCGGCTTCCCGAACACCTGTGTCATAGAATATCTTGGACTAATTATGTTTAATACCATGCAGTTCGACTTCAGCATTCAAATGTGGGACTTTCTTCTGAATCATTTGAATTTGTGGTTACGGATTATTGATATCCAGTGTTGGTTAGATTTAGGGCTTTTCATTTGGTTTTACCTTTTAATCATTTTTTTTAGCCATTGAATAACAAACTGAGCAACATGAAAAAAGAGTGAACTGAGGTATGTTGAAGGCTTGGAATTATCAAGACCGTCAAAAAACAAAAATGCAGTTCGGTGAACAAATTAATACATACATGGAAGTATAAATAAAGGAAAAAGTTGCTGCAAATGGAAGTATAAATAAAGGAAGAAATTACTGCAGATCAGTACATGACTTCAACTACATGCGAAAACTGGAAAGATAGTGACTTGCCAGTGCTTTATGGTTTCAGTGGGGGTTTTTTTTTTCCCTGACATATGCGCCGATGCTCTCACTTTATTCCTTTAAGCTAAACGCTTGTCCATTCTGTTTTAGACCTGTTTGAACTGTATTGAAAGGAGAACCTGTAAATACGTCTTGAGCTTTCACTGATCAGATATTTCAATGTCCCTTTGAGAAGACGAATGGCATTGATTAGTTTTTTATATTTGTTTGTTGTTATCTGTTTATTTATCTCTATTACCCTCATTTGTTTGTTTACTTATTATTAACGTTGTTTCCCCATTATCTTTTGCTTCATGGGTTCCACGAAGTAAACTTTTAAGCAATCTGCTTAGTGTTTTCAGGATGTTTTCATGTTAATCGTTGTTCTTTCTTGCACACATACATTGTTTGCATGCTCGTGTGAAACTCTTTGCCACCAGTAGAACTGAACTGTTGTGTGTATGTGTGTGTTTTGAAGTTCCTTGAATCAAAGAAATGTTATTCAGTAAGGTTTCAACAATTCAGTCAAGACATGGGGTTAGTACCATGCTCTTGCTTTGTTGTTTGTTGTTCAAGAGATCCAGTTCTTTCCCCAGCAACGTTTACATTTGTTCGTTGGCGTTTTCATTTCGTCCGCTTGCTATTAAATGAGTTGGATGCACATGTGTCGTCCGTTCGCTGCTGTGATGTATGGAAAGGGGTCAGCGGCTCTCTCAAAATGCCCACACACATCTCTTTTAGCAGGATTGTGTTTTAGGACTTGCACGCATCGTACGGAATCAACCTCGACGAAAAATTGGGGGTTTGTGTGCGCTCACACATACACAGACACACACACACACACACACACACGCACGCACGCACGCACGCACGCACGTACACACACACACACACACACACACACACACACACACACACACACACACACACACACACACACACACACACACACACACACACACACACACACACACACCACAGAGAGAGAAAGAGACACTTCTAGGGAGAGCTTTACAGCAGGTCTTCAGAGAAGCCCCCTCAACATGTTTCAGACCTGAACTAGCTGCACTCGTAGGGGGCCGGGCCGCATCCAGTCATGACTCTCAGTCGTCCCGCAGCTGTCGGAAATATTCTGGGCGCCGCCGATTTCTCCTGTATGGATGGGCGTCTCAAGGCGCGTCATTTTGACAAGTGTCTTACCCACATCGCTATCGGATAGCTGTTCTAATGGAAATATTAAGCCGTTCACTTTTCTTCGTCCTCGACCAGATCCAGCTGGAATTCTTTTCGGCTGCCTCTACCGTTGCTTGTAGAGTTCTGGTCCTCATCTCACCAAAACACTGAGCTGTATCATGAGATGAGAAAGTGTGATAAGCCTACAAACCCCATTGCTTGGAATCCAGTTTCTCCTAACGGCTGACCAGACTGGCATAATTCTCCATAATTCTCGGTCTCTTGAATGTGAGCTTCATCAATTTTGCCATCGAATGGCACAATGAGTTCAATCAGAATCATCTGTTTTGATGAATTTGTGTGGAATACTGTATTCGGTCTCGAGCTATTTTTCCTCATGATCTCTGGATGGTTTTCCCATTCCGAAAGGCCTGCTGTGCACTTCCAGTCTTCCTCGCCATTCGGTGAGCTCTGCTTCTTTGCTCTTGATATCACAGCTATTCCAGACCGTGATCTGCGGCCTCCTACAGTGTCGAACGTCGGTGCTAGAGCCTGTGCTTACGTAGTGCTTCCTCTGTCATTGTTTATCGCATGTTCGATCTCTTCAAGCGTTTGGTTGTGTCTTCATATGTACCTCCCATGAGCTTGCGCTGTTTCTCCGGACTTGTTTGACTGCTTGTTTGCCATGACTGGGTGGACACGAAGGGTCACGTGATTGTCCCTATTTCACTAGGTTTCAACTGGATGGCGTGAGGTCATATACAGATCTGAGGATAAAGCTGATCCAAAGAGGAGCCATGTGCCGCCATTCAGTTCACCAAAGTCTTCTTTAGTGCGCGTTTTCCCAAGTAGTCCATTGCCCTTGCTCGCCTCAAGAAACTGCTGCTTGTGGATTCTCTTGGCGTTTTTCTTTCTTCAGTTCCTGTATTATCATGTCTCCCTGTGCTTTTCCTTTTGCCTTTGACCACCTGTACATTTTCGGTTGATCCCAATCATCGTCTGTGGGTTTTGTGTGTTTGGTTATTTCCATGATCTTGAGTTTTCATTTGCCACGTACACTGTCTTCTGAACACCCCATTTTCTGCCAGTCTTCAGCTGTGGCTGAGTTGATCTCACAGTCATGTCCCCCGTATCCTCAACCATGGTAAGTAACTTTTCCATTTCCAATTTGTACTCACCCCGTGTGAATTTTAGAGGTAGCTTTAGCGTTGCTTGGCGACAATAGAGCTAATCATCGTTAGACCACGTGAAATACCCGATCATTTCCTTACACATTTGCTGATTTGGGCCTCCATTGATTCCACTGTACTATTACTGATATTGTGTATCAGCAGAGTTCCGAGAAGCGGTGGGATCAGCATGAACTGCAGACACCAGACATTGCATTAGCCAGGGAGGCCACTCTGGTCTGTTAACTGCAGGCTTTGTACTGCCATTGGCTTGGTTTCCAAAGTGTGGCTTTCAAGGAGTCACCATACCAACTTCCAAGGCACTAATTGGTTCTTCTGTCGCGTTTTGAATGACTTTGTTCGATACAAAGAAAGTAACTGTTGTAGGTACTTTTCCATTCCGCAGAGAAAGGTCTTGCGATTTCTTTGGTTTAAAACTCATCCTGGATGAATTAAGTTACTCGTCTACTGCTTCAGTATTTTGTATGTTTTATCTTCTTTAATGTAAAGGACTGTTACGTCATCTTTGAAGGCTTTTCGAGGAGACATTTGGTGTCCATTTTCGAGGTGTTGCTCATAGCTGCTTTCATGATGACCTGTTTTGCTAACACAAATAGTATTGGAAAACTGGCACGGCCCAGTGGTTTGCCAGCTTCTAGGTCTGTTCACTCTGTTGTGTATTCCTTTGTGGAGAGTATCACTGAGAAGCCATGGAAATCCATTTTCAGCATTTCTCGGATGTTCTTTGAGACATGATGCATAAAGAGGGCCAGCTTTATTATCTATGTTCTACACAGCCAGACACTCCTAGGATTTCTCCTTTCAGGACCGACATACTTAAGTACTCATTCTCTGCAAAGTATCATAGTCGCACCATCAGCTATCATCCATTGGTCGCTGATCTTGTGGTTGTTGGTTAGTTGAGTTTCGAGAGCTTGTATAGATTTCTTGTTAAATAATGAGCATGAATGTCCACAGCTTCGTAGTTTGAATCCTGGTCTTGGTTTTTCCGACGTCTAATCTGTTGGCGTAGTGTGCTGCTGTATATTCATTGGGGTCTTCATATAGCCGTTCTTCGTCCTATGAATCTTCATGCCGCGTTCAGTGGAGAATTTTTTTTTTCCACACACACTGAAATTCAAACTTGCTCATAACTAAGTGTCCCTCGTGAGTTTCCAGTCGTGATCTGGTTGGTACCGATGGATTCATTATTCTCTTACCCTACCGATGTATCCTGGGAGCGTCTTTTGTTTTTAATACTTGTGGCAAGAATACGCACACGCATGCACCCCCCCCCCCCCCCCCCCCCCCACACACACACACACACACACACACACACACACACACACACACACACACACACACACACACACACACACACACGATGCAGCATGGAGACTGCCTTTATACCTGATAAGAAAGCTTTACTCCCTGTATAGGCCCTAACTTTGATGGGTGGCACCGCAGAAGAGCGTCCCCCAATATTGGCGCCAGTACAACTCGTCAGTGGTCAAGGATTTCTACAAACTCAACAGTTGAAAGTTTAGGACTGTTATATTTGTGTTTCAATTACGAACTCAGCATTTGAAAGTTGTCTAGGACTGTCATATTTGTGTTGTTTCAATTACAAACTCAGCAGTTCAAAGTTATCTAGGACTGTTATACTTTTACTGTTTCAATTCTCCTGATTGAAGGCAAACCCTCATCTGTGTTGGAAACTATGTTGAAAATCAACATGAAACAGACTTATTATACAGACTGTCAGTGTCAGTGGAAGAAGCGCAATAACTGACATAAACACAACAAACCCAGTTTAGTGCTTTCTTGATGAAAGCTGCAAACTTTGCGAAACTAATCTTCTTCATGTGGGCAGCAAAGAAAATACAAACGCGCTCACACGCATGAATGCATGTACATACACACGCACACTTGTGTCTGTGTTTAGCTGTTCTGTTGTATCTGCATTGTGTTGTCTACGTCTGCAGAGGAGTTTTTTTTTTTCAAAACGGTGTCCTTTTCGTTTTCTGTGCACGACTTTTGCTGTTAGCTTGTAATTGTTTCTTGGTCATTGGCGACACTTTCATCAGCGGAAAGCAAAACAAAGGTGTGTATCGCGGTTGGTGAAATGCAAGGATACTAGGACAAAAGGTTTATTTCATCCCATTTTCCCAGCATTTCATCTTCAATAACAAATGCAAAAATCATACCAGTGATGAAATTCGAGAGTACTAGCCATGGAAAGTTAATGGGAAAACAACTTGTTTGATGACGCCTGTTGTTAGTGTCGGATAGCTAAGTTTCTCTCTCTCTCTCTCTCTCTCTCTCTCTCTCTCTCTCTCTCTCTCTCACACACACACACACACACACACACACACACACACACACACACACACACACATACGTGCACACATAGAGTACACACGCAAGCACACACGAGAATTGTGTACCATGAACAGAAACCTTGAAGTCCTTTTGGATTTTTTTGACCCAAGTTCCTAAATTCAGGTTAACGTGGATTGAAACAGACACTCGCACATTCCAGAATGGAGAAGGTCTATCTTTCACTTCACGGTCATCCTTGAGACTGCTTAGTTTATTTTGCTGACATTGCATGTACCCTATCTTTGTTGAGTCCGAATGCAGGTGTGTAGGAAAACGCCGATAAGTTGCTGTCTTGCCGCGTCGTCTCAAAAGTTGATCTTCACGCCATCATAGTTCAGCGTAATCATCTCTATTATCGACTTTCAGAAAGTGAAGACTAATCGTCACAGTTCACTACCCTATGGTCAAACATGCCCGACTCTTATTTTGGCGTTAAATCCTTCACGTGCGTGTCGTTAAAGACAGCTTTGATTCCGAACAAATTCCCATTCTGATCTAAGTGGGTCCACTTTCAGAAATATTTGTAGTCCGTCCATAATGGAACTATTAGGCCACAGGGAACGGTTGAGGTTAAGACTTTCAGAGACGGACGAACAAACTTGAGGATGGACAACGTAATGAATATAAGAAGTGCCCAATTCAGACCATCTCCGCTATTGAACTATTTACACTCAGCAGGTGGGCTAACACAGGGAATAACGGAGAGTAGGCACACCAGAGAGACGGACTAAAAACTTAAAGATGGACACGTAAAAAAAAGATAGTCTGTCACGGTATTTGAACTACCAACTGCCATGGGACAAAGACTCTTGCAGTGGATCGTAAATTGTAGCGGTAAATGCTGCTCAGAGGAGCTGAACAGCGGTGGTCTGCGAGTCGCCACTTGCTACAGCACGACCGGAATATGATCGCACATGTCCTAGAGACTCGCATATACGCCGGCGAAAATCCCAGCTTGGAGCAGGGATTATAACCGAATAATGAAAGAGAAGTCTCACTGCATTCTCCTTCCCTCATCACATTCTCATGCCCTTCATTCCTCCAACAGGTAAACACTTGTGACGACAAAAAAAGCCTGATTATTTTTCCTATTTTCACATACAACCCCTTACCCCCTTCCCCCCCCACACACACACACACACACACACACACACACTCTACATCTTTAAACGCTCTACTTGATCAACGTTTCGTTTCCAATCTTCTCACAGTTGTTTGCACTTAACACAGCGCTAGCAGACTCAAGCACCTCCCTCGGCAAAAGTCCCGGTAACTGCAGTGTTTTCAAACCCATGTACGATGTTCCTTGTACTCGAGAATCGTTTCTGAAAATCAACAGAGGAGGGCTAGAAAGTGGAGTGGGTGAACAACAAACTCAGGGACTCCTCTTGTACAGCTGAGAGCCAATGCAAACAAGGCTTAAAAAAAAAAAAACAACAACAACAAAAAAAAAAAAAGAAAAACACGTTGCGTTCAGAGATGATAAACGGGCTTAGAGAGAGAGAGAGAGAGAGAGAGAAGAGAGAGAGAGATATTAAAACGCAGGACAGAAGTCCGTAAGAGAAAAAGTATGTTGAACATGACATATTTTCAATGTTTCTGTC
Organism: Conus betulinus; assembly: GCA_016801955.1. Taxonomy (NCBI): domain Eukaryota; kingdom Metazoa; phylum Mollusca; class Gastropoda; order Neogastropoda; family Conidae; genus Conus; species Conus betulinus. Next base: position 202,970 of record JADBJO010003768.1, read on the forward strand.
CCCGACTTCCATCCATCCATCCACTTCTGTTTTTAGGCTACCAGCAGGATCTTTTTTCTTTTCATTGATTTCCTGCAGTCCCCCACCCCACACCCAAACCCGATTCCCCATCTCCGCTGTTCGCAATAAATTATCATTATGGTAGGATTGTTCGCCTGTTAATACCCTTCCCATCCCCATTGACCAGGTCATTAATTGACTTGCCCTTACCAGACACTATCCTTGAGTTGTGGTCATAATCAGATGATTGACCAGACACTGACCGTGGCGATCTGAATAAATGCTATTGTATTCTTTCACCCAAGATACCACGGGACACGTTTCCATAGATAATTCTACCGCTGGTCACCAGCTACATAGCTACTAGCTAACTACATCCTCGCTTGATTGCTTAGTTAGTTACACACTGACTGACCTGTATACTAGTAAACAAGACGAATGAGCAAGTTAATTTATCAATTCTTTACTCAGAATAGCAGGTAGTTACCTAAAATGTGTATTTGTTTCTTTTTTTTTTTAACGTTTCAGTTGCACGGTAGGGGAGATAACTTATACAGTCACCATATATTTAGCGAACTTGTTATCTTGTAAGTTAACCGGCGTTTGTTTCTGGTTGTTTATTTCCATATATCTGTGGAAGCAAAAGTGGGGGAAAAGCTATGAGGGGAACAAATACATATCATTTAAGAAATACAAATAGGGAAATGTTGGAAATAATTCACTGTCTCGAATAAACACATTCGCAAAAACCATAACAGAATGTCAAGGGGGATATCAACAAAAGCGGCAAGTAAATGAACACAAGGGAATCAAATCTCGCACATATATGCTTCAAATGTTACCCAAACTATCGAGAACGACAGCAAAACATGCTAAGAGAGGTGTATTAAGACGAGAGCTGAATTAAACTTTCATCATCATCTACGGCAAGAAACAAAGCATATACCAAGTATCAGAACAATTTCAATAAAAGCATATACCAAGTATCAGAACAATTTGCAATAAAAGTCAGAGCAAGCTGAAGAAACAAAGGCTTCCAAAAGTTGTAGAATGATTGACAACAAATAACAACGACTGCTGAACGGTCAGAAGTCTCTAAATGTCATATTTTCACCATATGAGCATCAAAAGAAAACAAAAACTGATGAGTAAACAAAGGCTCCAAATATGAAACGACATAGTTTGTAAGTAAAGTCATCACTAGGGGTGTATTCTCTGTATTTCAGTTGCAGCATCACCTTTTTGTAAGATACAAGTGCATAATGGTATATTTCGTAGTGGGAGGTTACGATGTACCGCAAGATTCATGTCATGGTGGGGGACATCATTGTACAGAATGATTCATAACGTGGTGGGGATACCATTGTACACATGTATTTTTACATCTGGAGAGTCACAGTAACAGATTGGTTCAATTCATACTGAAGAGCCACAAGTAATAGAGTGGTTCATTTCATGGTGGATGGTCAAGGGCACGTAATTTTTTGTGGTGAAGGATTATATTCCGGGAGTGGATCATTTCAGTGAGAAGGGTTACAATGTGTAGAGTTGTTCATTTCAGTGTGAAGGGTTACAATGTGTAGAGTTGTTCATTTCAGTGTGAAGGGTTACAATGTGTAGAGTTGTTCATTTCATTTTCAGTGTTAAGGGTCACAAATGTTTGATTTTGTGGTGAAGGGTGACAATCTAGAGAGGATCATTTCATTGTGAACGATCATCATGAACAGAGTGCTGCATTTTACGATGGAGGGTCACAATGCCCTGGGTGGTTGATTTCATGATGGCGGATCGCAATGTTCGGAATGCCTCGTTTCTTGTAGGCTCACGCTCACAATGTACAATACAATATGGGACATTCCGTAATGCAGTGTCATTCAATACAAGGAGCAAGCTTTGACAGCGCACAATGTCCTACAAAGCTCTGTTCTAAAAGCAAATCGGGGAACTAGTGTCTCCTAACCGATGGAGATTTTGATAGCTCTTTCCTTTGCATAGTCTGACATCAGTCAGCCGGTGTCTTTGACTCTGCTAATGAATATAATTAGAATGAAAGAAATGTCTGGATTGTGCTGTCCAGTTAAGAAGCTTAGCGCAAATCGGATTTCAAAACAATAGCAAGAGAACCGTGGAACTGTTATCTTGAGTTGTATGAGCGTGTGGCCATGCGACTTAGATTTAGGTAGAATGGAATAAATCTGAGCTGGTGATTAACAGATCTGGAACTCAAGTAGTTAGTCTGTCTGTGTGTGTGTCCTCCAAGGCTCCTTTAAAACATATTTACTAGTGCTGGGGATGGAAAGTCATAATTAAATGGAAACATTCTTCCACTATCATCCCCGTCACATACACCCAGCCCCTGCCCCCCCCCCCCCCCCCCCCCCCTCGCTCTGTGTGTGTGTGTGTGTGTGTGTGTGTGTGTGTGTGTGTGTGTGTGTGTGTGTTGTCTATCTCTCTCTGTCTCTGCATATCTTTGTCTATCTCTCTCTCTCTCGACGCAGACCTCGGGCGATGACAGCCACAGAAGTGTAAAAAATATTTGAGGCAGCAGAACAAACAAGCACACAAAATTAGCACACACACACACACACACACACACACACACACACACACACACACACACACGAAAAACGAAATTGTTCATAATAACGTGCAAAGAGATAACAAGCCCTAGTGGAATACCCCCTCTCCCTCCCTCCTCGGAGTCCGCCCCACCCCCCTCTCTCTTATGAGTAAACACACATACACACACACACACACACACACACACACACACACACGCACGCACGCGCGCGCGCGCGCGCGCGCACACACACACACACACACACACACACACACACACACACACACACACACACACACTGTGAGAGAGAATCGCACAGGGCGACAAACATGTGTGGCAAGTGACGCTTCCTTAAGTGAGGGGCATACACATGAAAGGTCAAGTGACCCAGAATAGTGTATTGCCAATCCTGTCGAGGCAAGGAGCCGAATGGTCCATGATGGGTCAGTCAGCTCATGTCCAGCTTAAAGGTCAGAGGACCCGAAGGGTGTTGAGGTCGGTGGGTGGAGTGACCTAGAATATACGAACCGCACCTAGCTTACAAATAAGGTCAATCATATTGACCTAGAATATACAAACCACACCTAGCTTAGAGATAAGGTCAACCATATTGACCTGGAATATACAAAGCACACCTAACTTACAGATAAGGTCAATCATATTGACCTGGAATATACAAAGCACACCTAGTTTACAGATAAGGTCAATCATATCGACCTAGAATATACAAACCACACCTGGCTTACAGATCAGGTCTATCATATTGACCTAGAATGTACAAACCGCACCTAACTTACAGATCAGGTCAATCATATTGACCTACAATATACAAACTACACCTAGTTTACAGATCAGGTCAATCATATTGACCTAGAATATACTAACCACACCTAGCTTACAGATCAGGTCAATCGTATTGACCTAGAATATACAAACCACACCTAATTTACAGATGAAGTCAATCATAGTGACCTAGAATATACAAATCACACCTATCTTGCAGATCAGGTCAATCATATTGACCTAGAATATACAAACCACACATAGGTTACAGATCAGTAAATCATATTGGGTCACTTGAACCAACGAAGGTTAAAAGTCATAAGAGACTGAATGAGTCATACTGACCCAGAACGAACGAAGTTCCACGTTAATCAACTCAAAATGGGTCATGTTGACCCAGACCGAGGTTAAAGGTCAGTTTACTTAGACTTCCCCAATATACAGCCCAGGCCTAATGAAATTAGGTGACAAAGAATAGATCATAGAGACCCGGGGTAATTTTAAGGATTAAGTAACCCAGAGTTGGTCGCGGTGACAAGACCTACTTTAAAGGCCAGCAAGATGCAAAGCATATAAACGTACTCCCAGTTTATCCTGAATACGCGTGAGATATTCCATAAGGAGGAAAAACCGTCTAGGGCTGGTGTAGCCGTTAGTAATGGCTATTCTGGTAAACATCGGCCATCATCTGTGACCTATAATGAACATACTTACAAATTTTCAGAAAGATCGGCCAACAACGTTCTGAGATTTTCCATCAAGAAGAAAACCATTATGGGCCGTTAGTAACGGCTATGACGGTAAACTAATACATCGGGCATCATCCGTGATCCATAATGACCATACCTACACATTTTCAGAAATATAGGCCACATACTTTCTATATATATAAGATATTACATAAAAAGAAGAAAACCGTTATGGGCCGTTATAGCCCTTAGTAAAGGCTATAACGGTAAATTAAAACATCAGGCATCATCCATGACCCATAATGAACATACCTATAAATTTTTAGAAAGATCAGCCAAGTACTTTCAGAGATATTCCGTAAAGAAGAAAAACCGTTATGGGCCGTTATAGCCGTTAGTAACGGCTATAACCGTAAATAAAACGTCGGGCATCATCGTGACCCATAATCAACATACCTACAAATTTTCAGAAAGATCGGCCAAGTACTTTCTGAGATATTCCATAAAAAAAAAAAAAAACCGTTTTGGGGCCGTTATAGCCGTTAGTAATGGCTATAACGGTAAAATGAAATATCGGGCATCATCCGTCGCCCATAATGAATATACCCACAAATTTTCAGAAAGATCAGCCAAGTGCTTTCTGAGAAATTCCATTAAAAAAAAAAAAAAAAAACGTAATGGGCCGTTATAGCCGTTAGTAACGGCTATAACGGTAAATGAAACATCGGGCATCATCCGTGACCCATAGTGAACATAGGCCTACCTACAAATTTTCAGAAAGATCGACAATGTGTTTTCTGAAAGATTCCATAAAGAAGAAAAACTGTTATGGTCCGTTATAGCTGTTAGTAAACTAAAACATCGAGCGTCATCCGTAACCCATAGTGAACATACCTGCTATTTTCACAAAGATTGGCCAGGTACTCTCTGAGATATTCCATAAAGAAGAAAAACCGTTACAGGCCGTTACAGCCGTTAGTAACGGCTATAACGGTAAACTAAAACATCGGGGGCATCATCCGTGACCCATAATGAACATACCTACAAATTTTCAGAAAGATCGGCCCAGTAGTTTTGTCTGGAGCGAGTGGAACACATTTGACCACACACACACACACACACACACACACACACACACACACACACACACACACACACAACACACACACACACACACACACACACACACACACACACACACACACCATTTCTTTGTTCCCATTCTAAAGTACTCCCAAGTAACCTACAGCTAGTCTCAGTGAACCAGGGTGATGTTTAAATGTTAAAGGACCCAGAACAGGCCATGGTAATAGGCCAACATTGAAGGTCACGTGATCCTGAAGGGATACGTTCTGGGGGCACCGTGACCCCGTTAAGTACACTTTAACTTTGAAACAGGATTCGGATATTTAACATTAACAGACCTCATAAGCTAAGAAAAGTCAGTAAATATCACCCTTACGAGCAGAATAGATCCGAAAGCATACTCCTCAAACGCTCACTGATAGCATACACTACAAGTTCCTGGAATTTATCTTTTTATTCAGAAAACGGTGACTCTTGTAGTCATCTCATGAACTCATCATTTTTTATTTGTTTGTTTGTTTGTTTTTTTTTTGTTAATGGAAATTGAAGAGAGAGAGAGAGAGAGAGAGAGAGAGAGACAAGGGAAGTAACTGATGTCATGTGTATTTAAAAAAAAATAAGAACATGAGTTGTTTCCCATACACTGGATTATTTACCTCTTCTCCAAACTGATCTGACGATCGGATAGTTGAGATGGGAGTGAGATGACATTTCCGACACCCCCACTCCTCCCTCAAGTCACCCCTTCCCCATCTCCTCCCGCTTTGGACCAATAACAAAACTAAGAATTTTACGAAATTCGAAAATGTTAAAGAAAGACACGTTCTCGATCACCCTACCCAGCAGACCTGTCCAGCTTGCCCCAAACGCCCCTGTACTGTACTTGGTGACCTGAAGATGTGGAAGATGCGATGGCCTCTCCGCCATTTCCATGAAGGAAGCGCAAGGCATTAGCAAAGTTCACAAAGAGAAGGGAGGAAGACAGGTGGGAGATGAGGAGGGAGGGTACGGTAGGGGCAAGAAGGGGACAGTGAAGGGAGGGGGAAGGGGGCTGGGGTGGGGTTGGGGGGTAAAGACACTGGCATGAGTAGGCATGCAGGCTTGCTGTAAAGGAAAACATTAAAAATGGTCATAGACTCATTCCATGACATATCAGCCAATGTGCGGATAACCCATCTGCCCCCACCCCTTCCTTCCTTCCCCCAGTTTACACACACACACACACACACACACACCTGTTAACAATTCTTTTTTTAAATTCACTTTTTTTTCGGTGGGCATGACTTCTTTTTATCATTATTCTGCATCTCCCCATTCATACCCCATCGTCATCTCCTCCTCCTCCCCCACCCCAGCCCCCTCCCCTCTTCCCCTCATAAGCCACCCGCTCTTCTTCTTTCCAACCTCACTGGTTTGGTGTCAGACCTTCCTTAAGTTAACGAACATGAGTTTAAGCTGCTTCCTATACTACTCCACCTTACCCCCTTTTCTCCACCTCCCTCCCTCCCCCCCCCCCCCCCCCCCCCCCCCCCCCCCCCGCCCCACCCCCCACCCCCCGTGCCTTCTCGATAGTGTTTTAGCTACTATAAACCTCAGAAAAGGAATTGTTCTTCTCCACACACACACCCCTCCTCATATCTTCCACCTCCCTCCTAAAGTTGATCCCTACCTACTCTCTCTCTCTCTCTCTCTCTCTGCTACAAATATGATCTGAAGACCGTTGGCAACATTTGATGCCACTGAAACTGACAAACAAGAAACTTCACTTCAACATGGAAAGAAAACAAATGGAAAGAAGGATAGGATATGAGGAAAAAAAAGGATAGGATCATCAAAGATGAAACTGGCACTTTTCGCAAGCGTTTCACTGACAGTAAAGTGTTTTTCTTCGTTGTTGTTTTAGTCCAGAATCAAACGCCTTCCCAATGGACAAAGTTTGCATACCAACAGAGGCGGCAGAGGACTATTTCCTGGAGGGCTCGACGAGAGCTACGGACATCATGGTGTTTTTGTTGACTGTGGCGCTGGACTTTTCATCTAGCCTGACGTAGATGACGTTAGCGCGATACAGGTTTACACCAATGGTCTGGCCGCTGGCCACACCTCGCTCAGAGTAGAACGTCCACATGAGCTGGTCATTGAGGTGCAGAAAGGCGCGAGTGGTGAGGAAGCCATGAGGTACTATTCTGAGGGAGATGAGGTAAACACCACAGTACTGAATGGTGACAGTGCACGTTCTCCACTCATATAGTTCGCCCTTGTTCAGGATAACGTCACTGAAGCTCACCCTATTCAAATGATAGATCTGAGGATTGGTGTCAAGACAACCCGTCCACGCCATCTGTGGATCCTGCGACATACTGGCGGCAGTGAGGTAAGTACTGCGTCCAAAATGATGCTGCGGAAATTTGGACTCGACGAAGAATCTTTCGCTGGAGCGCAGGAACACTGCCGCCGCGGCCGACACAGAGCTGAAGTGTTTGGTAAAGACCTTGAAGAGATTTTTTGGTGGGTGGCCACATTCAATTCCACACTGCCATCCGTAAGAACATCCACGGTGAGAGCCAGCCAGTAGACGCCTGGACGACCAGGTGCTTGGAACTCCACCTTGGGAGTCGATGGAACCCAGGCAGAATTTTGGAAAACAAATGGGAAAGACATACGGTTTCGAACGACTTTTCCGTGAGACCTGGCCATGGAGTGGTCGCCTGTCGAGTTGAGGTTGATGAGGAGGATACATGATGCCGACCCTACCGCGCTGTAATTCTGCACAGTGATGAATGTCGCCGGCCTTCAGCTGCAGGACGAAGTCCCCAGCCACCACGGACAGCTTTCCTGCCACAAACATGTCCGTGTCGCGGCCGTTCCTCCAGATTCTCAACGACTGTTCATCTTGGCGCAATGGATCCATGATCAGAGAGACGTAATAGTATCCTGGGACAGAAATTGCGATGTCGTTCCAGTTCTCGGCTGAGGACTTCAGCATTCCGACATGGGCATCTGGTTGGTTCGCATGCTTCGCTTGTAGAAAAGCCATAGAAAAGTCAGAAATAGTCAATAGAAAAGTCATCAAACAGGTCGCGTATAAACGGAACCCGCGAGACATTTCCCCTGTTGGCTTGCGGAAGACGTCGAAGTAGTTGTTAATCAACGTACAAAGCTGTATCTGTTTTGTTTCCTTTTTCTGTTTTTTTCTTTTTTAAGTCAGGTAGTAAATCCAAATTTGGAGTTATTGATAAACTTGTGGTATTCTTGTTGTTGCACGTGTTGTTGCTGGATGTTGTCGTTCGATAGCATCAAATAACTGCTGTTGCGGCTGCAGCTTTTGTTGTGGGCTGTTGGCACGGAATGAAATGTCTGTACGGATGAAATCACAGAACGAAACACCTAGTCCAGTGATTCAACTGGACAAAAGTAGATCAAGAAATCAGCTTTTTTGTCCTTACTGAACACGAGTGTTGTTCTGGAAGCACACGGCAGCACTGCTCTTCAGCTTGATGTCTGGCAGTTACTGACGGGTACGTTTTCGTTGACGTTGCGTCGGTTAATCTTTTTGCACGTATGAATGACGTTGTAAAGCCAGGTTTCGCTACAACCTGTGGTTGGCGGTAAACTATCTTATCTAAACATTGATATATTGATGGTTTTAACAAGATTAATCCCTGATAACGACGCGATCTCTCTCTCTCGTACACATATACCTCTGTCAGTCTGTCTGCCCTTCTGTCTGTCTGTTTGTCTTTCTCTCTCCCTCTTTCTCTGTCACACACACACACACACACACACACACACACACCACACACACACACACACACACACACACACACATTCAGGACCACATTCAAAAGCGCACACATACAAACACATATTGACGGTCGCCGCGCCCGCCCCCTTCACACACACACACACACACACACACACACAGGAGAGAGAGAGAGAGAGAGAGAGAGAGAGAGAGAGAGAGAGAGAGAGAGAGAGAGAGAGAGAGAGAGAGAGAGAGAGAGAACACCCTTACATAGTCAGTCACATTACATCTATATCTGTCTGATTTATGTGCGTGTGTGCATGTATGTGTGTTTATGTGCACGCATGCGCGCGCGCGCGCGTGTGTGTGTGTGTGTGTGTGTGTGTGTGTGTGTGTGTGTGTGTGTGTGTGCGCGCGCGCACGTATGTGTGTGTGCGTGCTTGCGCGCGCGCGCGTTTGTATACAAAGACATGACATGGCATGTGCATGCGTTTAAGATCTACGCTATTCAGTGCTGCTTGCATTTGAACAGAACATATAAGGCATTTCCTGAAATGTAACAATGTATATGAACAATGCACACACACACACACACACACACACACACACACACACACACACACACACACACACACACACCGCTTCCTCAACTTTACATCCCCCGCCTTCCACAAATGGTGTATTAGAACAACTGATACACACACCACACACCTGATGTTGGTAACATCCATACACAGAGCAACAGCATCACCTTGCAGGGACGTGGAGAGGGATGAGGGCATTCCCGGTTGCCCGGACCCTTCCCCACTCCCCGGCTGGTAAAAGTGACAATTTGCCGTGCCAAGGACCCCAGATTCTCTTCAGAAACAACTCCCACACCCAACCTCTGTTTCTGCCCCCATCCCCTACTCTCACCTACTTTGTCCGTAAAATCTATTGAGGTATTATTTGTGCGATAGTGGCCGAATCATAACACACACACACACACACACACACACACACACACACACACACACATTCGCGTGCACGCGCACCCATACATATACACATGCACACATTATGTGCACGCTCGCAATTACTTCTGTACACATTCACCCTTTTTTTTTTTTTTTTTTTTTGTCTAATATCACGAATAGTGGATAGACGTTAAATGAAAGACACACACACACACACACAGATCCAAAAGCAGCCATTGAAAGGTAGAAAAGTGAAAACAAAAGGAAGTATGGTAAGTAAATAAGTCGCTGAAAAAAACTAAAATCATTATATAAAGAGTATAAAATGTAGGGGGAAATCTTTGTGCTTTCGCTTGAGGATCCATTCAAGGATGCAAGGGAGGTCAAAAGATGACTAACAGTCCGAGTGGTCAGCTCTGCTGTTTAATAACCCAAGCATTGTCAGCAGCTAAGAATTGTGCAGAATAACCTTTACTCTGTGTGTGTGGTGTGTGTGTGTGTGTGTGGTGTGTGTGTGTGTGTGTGTGTGTGTGTGTGTGTGCGTGCGTGGGTGGGGGGGGGGGGGGGGGGGGGGGGGGAGGGAGAGAGACGGAGAGAGAGAGAATCATAAATGGGGGGGTTATCATGCCTCCAAATCAAAACACACTATTCACATCGTGCAGAACCATGACAAGCCAGGATTTTATTTGATTTGTGTGAACAGGAAAGCCTGCAGAGGGTAAGTGAATAAATGGGAAACATGTCTCTGCATACACAGTTTAAGGAAGCAAGTCTCCCTTTCTTTCTTTCTTTTTCCTCAACCATTCTTCTCAGGGAAAAAGAAGTGGGTTTTATTTGATTGTGTAAACAGGAAAGCCTGCAGAGGGTAAGTGAATAAATGGGAAACATGTCTCTGCATACACAGTTTAAGGAAGCAGTCTCCCATTCTTTCTTTAATTTTCCTCAACCATTCTTCTCAGGGACAAAAGAAGTATGGCTGCCATCAGGAAAATAAGACTAATAGCTCCCTCTTTGGCGCACAATCCCTTTTGCTCCCTCTTGTTCTCTTCCTGCCTTATCTCCCTCTTTTTGCTTAAAACTATCATTTAGAACATTACATGTTTGTGTGCTTCTATTAATCAAGATTATCAGTACCCTCAGGCACTTATGAAAACAAACATTTAACATTTTTTTGCCTGTTCCTCCTCTCACTGTGTTCTTTGTGAATAGGTGTGTGTGTGTGTGTGTGTGTGTGTGTGTGTGTGTGTGTGTGTGTGTACGTGCGTGCGTGTGCGTGCGTGTCTGTGTGTGAAGGGTTGGGGAAAGGTGGATCTGGGAGACAGGTGAAGAGAAGGGGGAAGAGAGATCAAGGTGGTGCATGTGCACATTTAAGAGCATCTCTGTGGGTACTTCTACAATTACCACAGCTTTGTTGAGTGGTGAACCATGTAGATACAGAACGTTTCGCTTGATACCCCCTCCTTGTATGATACATCCCAGAGTCAATCTGGCTCGAGAGATACATTACACATACCTGCAAAGCTGATCAGGACATCTGAGCAACATTCTTAGAGATGATTCCATCAAAATTAATGAAACACATCTAAAGGGTTCCACATTTCTCCATTAAAACCATAACACATTAAAGCCCATAACACATTCAACATTTTGACTGAGAGCCCACAATAACTCTATATATACTAAAAGAAAAAAAAGGACACACACACACACACACACACACACACACACACACACACACACACACGTTACAAGTTGTGGATGCAGTTTGCACTCCAAATGTCCCAGCTGGCTGTCCCTGCTTACTTCTCACGGCATAACTTCACTCATACTTTACTATATGCTCATGTTTTAGCTCCGTTTCGTTGTACCACCAACAGTAGAAGAAGCAGTTGCAACAAAGCTAATCCATTTGTATTGCATTGACCCTTGTCATCACCATGAAATGTGATGATAATGTCTGTGAATAACAAGAATTACAATAATCCTTACACACTATCCTTCACTATGATAACATGTTAAAAAATAACAAAAGGTGACAATACTCGGTATTGCACATGAATCAAATTAATCCCCAACAATGTCTTAAAAAGAATCTTTTTCCCATCTCATCTTCGGGGCCACTTCAGTAGCATTACATCCACACTGCTCATTCTTTCTCCCCGTCCACATACTGACTTGTCCCAACTGCCATTGGCACCGGCGATCCACAAGTTGTCAATGTGAAGTCATCATGGGGCAGCCTACCACTGGAGATAACACCCTGCTGTCTAGTCACTTTGCTGGTATTCAATGGTGCCTGTTCTGATCCAACATATGCAGGACATCATCTCCAAATATACCATCTGCCCTTTTGCTAATGGATACCCTGCATGAAAGTGGGACAACCCTCGGGTTCCCTACCCTTCTTCTACAAATACGGACAGTGTGAAAGTGGGGATCCCTTACATTAAAGGAGTCTCAGAGTGTCTAGTCATGACCTTCCCACAACATGGATGCAAAGTGTTCCACAAACCCACCAACTCCCTATGCCAGCAACTGACTCATGTAAAAAGACAAAATGGACCCCCTCAATCAGTGTGGTGTAGTGTACCAGATAGCTTGTCAAGACTGTACCCATACCTACATTGGCGAGACAGCAAGACCACTCACCACCGCCTACAGGAACACCATAACCGATCTATTTCTGCCATACACGAGCACCTACAAGCTACAGGCCCAAGAAACCAAGATCTTATCTACAGAGCCCTTTCTCACAAAAAGAATAGTTAAAGAAGCCATTGAAATCACGACCATACGCCCCAGCCTGAACAGAGATCAAGGCTTTGAACTTCCCCCTATCTATAATCAGATCCTGACAACTGTTCACCCCACACAACAGTCGCCCTACCAGGCCTCGCTGCCACAAACAGCAACAGTGAGCTGATGAAAACAGGTTGACCCTGTCGAAATATTCTCCAGTAAGTTTTTTTTATTCTGAGTCCTTAACTACTTTTCTAACCGTCTCCAAAGTCCCTTACTGACGACAATGATTGCCTAGGAATGATTCTTTATCATGATAATACATTCTCATGATAGCAATGTCACAATGACACAAGGATGCAATCTTAAACAACATTCCTCATACAACATGAAATTAAGGTAAACATTTCAACCATTGTAGAAGTAATCCCACATGATTTGCATGACGAGAGATCATGTGAATACATTCTGTACAAGAGCATTATCAGAATATCCCTGAAACTGACACCAGCAAAAGAACACATTCTGAACCAATTCCAGTCTCTATCGTAAAAACCAGACAATAAGTAATTTTGAGAACATGCTCCTAGCCATATAACATCAATCATTATTGAAACAATCAACTGTCATGAGAACACATTCCAAGCCTCATAACTTCATTTACTATGGTGATAACTGACCATTCATTATGAGACATTCCAATCCACACTGATTCTGTATCTGTTATACAAATCAACCAACCATTATGAGAACACACTTCAAACCACAAAAGCTGCACAGGATATGTGGAGAGAGGGTCAAAATAACCGTGCGTAAGGTATGTGGAGAATAATATCAAATAACAGGGCAAAAGACACCTGTCCAAAACAAGCTCATCATACCAACAGTGAGTCCTTGCACAGTGGTTAGCTCTTCGGATTGTGGGCGGGGAGGTCATAGGTTCAACTCCCATCAGATCCATTCACTTGTGTGGAATTTTTCAGCCTCTGCCGGCCCCAACTTGAAGGTAAGCTTGCAATGGGATCAAATGGGAAGACTGGAACCATAAAGTCTAATTTCATCTGTGTAATGAATGATGGAGGTGCCTCTGAGGATGTTGCTCAAATATCCTGACCAACACTGCAGGTGTCTTTATCCCTTGGGTCTGGTTGACAGCAAGTTATTAAAGGACAGCGCAGAGTACCGCCCTGTCACATAATTTCTGGGCTGAATGGAATGGCATAGCACAATCTTCATCATCCTCATTTATCAGCATAAAAAGTCTGGGATTCTGTGTCCTTTTCAGCCCTGTTCTTGTGGTTTTTATTTTGTCAGTACTGGCAAAAGTCTTGGGGGACTGTTGCTGCAAGCAAATGGTGGCACCCATCAGAAGGGACCCTCACTCACACTGGCTTTGTGACTGATCAGTGAGCTGAAGAAGACAGGGCGACTCTGTCGAATTATTCTCCAAGTAAGTTTTTGATTCCGAGTCTATAACTACGTTTCTAATGTCGAATCCAGAATCCAGAAACCTATATTCTTATTGATCAGTCCTGTGTTGTCAGTGGGGCGTTTAACAGAAGATTCAAGCACATACTGGATCAGAACAGACACCACTGAAACACCTTAAGTGACTAGGCAGCAGCACAGTCTCTCCAGGTGGGCTGCCTCATCATCACCTGACACTGCCTGCTACCTGTGGATGGCCCCTGTCCATGCAGTGACAGGAACAATCAGGGCGTAGCTGTGAATGGGGTGCTGGAAAGAGTGGTGTGGGAATAATGCCACTGAAGTGGAATGCTATATCAAACAACTGACACAAAAATCCCTGTGTCATTTTAGTTCCACGCGCGAGGTATGCGGACATACAGAGAAACGAACATTTCATCAAAACTGACTTCACGTAAGTTGAAAAACCATAATTTGATTACTGAGCAAGAACAGTTAAAAATGTCAAATGTGTTCAGAAAGGAAGCAGTGTGAAATATGTCTTTGTTGATGAAAACTGAAACTGACTTATGACAGTGAAACACAGTTTGACGAAAGTCAAAGCAGAGAAGCCTTGAATTCTCATGTGGTTTGCATACTTGGGCCAATGGCCAAAGCACACCATGCCATATCTCTTTAGTTCCATGCACAGAATATGTGGAGATGATGTCAAATAATTACACTTTTTGACCTCTCATGTGTCAGTAGTGCAAAACACAAAAACGAAAGAAAGGCGAAGATATCATCACACTCTAGCTGTGAAAGTGGCTGTTGCGGAGAGACAGGCCTATAGAAAAACATACACCCAACATGAACTATACAAGCAGCAGAGACTGAACTGGGCTTGTTGTAGCAGCCATTTCATGATGTTGCAGCGGGTCACCTGAATCACCAGACGGAACAGGCACTGACGCAGGCTGTGGGTTGTTATCATGAAACATGGTAAGCACAGGGGGTGAAGTTTCTCAAATCAAAAATAAGGAAAAGGGCTGGGGGCACAGAGACCCCAGTGCGGTGCAAGGGCAAAGACTCAGGTCACCACAGGGTGAAGTTTCCCTGAACCTGAAGGAAAAAAAACATATCTGAAGCCTTTTGGCAGCCTCTAAGATGCCACCAGTGTTTCAAATTGGTTCTAATGCCATGTACAGGATTTTTTTTTTTTTTGCTGTCCCAACGTCTGCGCCACCTCAGAGGCAATGCACCCACGCCGCTCATTCCGACACCTGTCCCAAGCCACAGCCCAGTCAGTCTCGCCGCAGCCCCGGCACCAGCAGTCCACAGGGAGCAGTCAATGTCAAGTCGTCAAGAGCAAACCATCGAAAGAGACACTGCACTGCTGCTGAATCACTTGATGGTGTTCAGTGGCGCCTGTTCTGATCTAAACATACGCAGGACACCACCTACTAAGCCCCCTACTGACGACAATAATTGCTTAGTCGTGGAGCCCGCGCGAGTGAGCTCTCCCTCCGGAGGGCGCTACCACATCCTTCCAACAACAGCCCCCATGGACTCCATGATACTGGTGACCCCGACGGAACCAAACCAAGGCCACAGATGTGGAGAGGACATCGAAACTGTCGGAGGTCACAATGCAGGGCATGAAGGGCCACAGAATCTGAGACATGTTTCTTTTCATGTTGATTGATGAGAATGAGGATGATGAAGATGATGCTACGGATTTCCATTTCGGTCTGAGACAGGGCTGTACTCTACGCTTCCTTTCATAATATATCCTGGCATCAACCAGACCCGAGAGATACAGGCAGCTGCAGTGTTGGTTAGGAAATTTGAGCAACACTCTCAGAAAACGCATCCATTAAGTGGATGAAACTCAACTGTGAGGTCCCAGTCTTCCCAACTGAGTCCGCAACAAACACAACTCTGGGTAGGAGCTGGTCGGGGCAGAAAGAAAAACCCACATGACTCTGATGGGATTCGACCCCACGACCTCCCAGCCGGGAGTCCGCGATGCTAACCACTTTGCCAAGGCGGCTGGTATGTACAGGGACTTAGCCTGGCAACGCTATGTCTCCTCACTTACTGCGTTCATATTGGAACAGATGACTGGCACAGTATCTGAATCAAACAACAAAAAAAGAGTCATGAATGTTTACCATCATATTCTTTTCCTGAATCCTAGGTCTCTAGCTCCAAGGTTTCCAACATTCTTTCACAAGTGACAAAACCAGAAGGAAACAAAACATTTATAGACAACAAAACACCACCAGCTTGATCAGTTCAGTTCAGTTCAGTGGTTTATTTAACATCTGTTCACCATTGATGATATTAGATGAAAAATAATTTTAAAACATCATCTCCAACTAACAAAGCTTAACCTCAAAGATAAAAAATAACAATAAACTTTTTGAATTTGTGGGTAAAAATAAAACACGCATCAAAGCAGCTTGGCAATTTTAGATTGTGCGATAATAGTAGCAATGTTTTTATGGTAGAAGGGCCGGACAATATTTGACTGATATCTTGGACATTGATATCAATAGAATTTTTCTTTATAAACTGGAGTTAAGACAGAACATTCTCTCAACAAATGATGCACTGAAATAGGATTACCACAAGTTCAAAAAACATGGCAAGAATATTTTGTGTTCCATGCATTTAACTTGAGTTTTGTTACTATCTTGGAAATATGACGAGGACAAGTATTACATATTTGAGATTTTCTCCACAATTTCTGTTATAAACACAATTTTCTAACTTTAGCAACATTTTCTGATAAAGATGTTTTCAGCAAAGATAATGAATTACGATCGAGGCAATGTTTAGCTCCAGTTTTAGCAAGTATATCTGCTGCTTCATTCCATTTCAACCCACTATGAGAGGGGAACCCTGCAAAAGTCAATACATATTCCATGAATCCTTAAACAGTGTATGAGGTGATGAATATCAAAAAGTAAACCTTTCCGAGCCTTACCATCTCCAATGTTCCAGAGACTGCAAGACAGATTTTGAATCAACACATATGAGAATATTGTGAAAAGGCATGGGAGCATCATAAATGTAGCTCAAAGCCATCAATATTGCATATAATTCTGCTGTAAATATGGAAAATCCTTTGCCAAGATGATAATTTTTTTCACATTCAGGCTAGGAATGACAAAACCAGAGAACCAAACTACCAATGTTATCTAGGGACTGAGCCATCAGTGTAAATTTTCAGGTGATTGCTATAAAAATTGTCAAGATGAACTCTGACCTCACTAACCAAGAGATTAACGTTTTCAGTTTTAGAAACATTTGTACAATTATAATCAAAATTTCCACACAAATGCTCCCAAGGGGGAATCTTAGGCATGATGGGATCTTCAGAAACTGTTGATAAATCAATGTTACAATCGGACATAAGCTTATACGCGTAATTTCTAATTGGTTGTAAATATAAAAATATTCTAGCTCATTTGAGATGATCTTTGTTCGAATCCATCAATAGTTCTGCTGTAACCGAGTTCTTAACTGACAGACTTCTAATCACATATTTTTGATACGTCTAAGAGCCGTGTTCTCGAAAAGGTAAAACCTCTGCAGCTTGATAACTTTTGATAGTATTTGCATGAACTGGTACACCTAAGGCTCAGCTTGAAAGTGCAGAAAAGTTCTTAGGTCTAACCGTGGCCTGGGGGACCAGGAGTGAGGTGGGTGGGGTGGGGAATGGAGGGAAAGGGGGGGGGGGGGGGGGGTGGCCTCACTGGACACTTGGCAGGGTTGAGGGGCAGTGCTCTTGTGGAGGGGCAGACGGCAATGTCCCTGAAGCTGTAGAATTTTGGGAATTCAGAAGCTCTAAACTAGCATTTCCTGGCTCTTACAACACAATTTTGACATAAGAAATCCACTGCAGTAAAAACAAACATTCAGTCAAGAATCACTTGATGATGTACACATTCACTATATATGATTAATAAACACACATGCGCACAAACGCCTGTCAATCTCACTACTGAGTTGAGAGCATTTTCACTCTCCAACAGTAGCCAGATGTCTGAGAGCATTCATCATGGAAAGTCAAGATCCAGGAAAATATTCTACTTTTTGAGAGAAAAACAAATGGCTACTGGAAGGAACATGACCAAACTAAAAGTGAACACAATGGTCAGGTAATAAACAACAAATAAAAAGCTGCTGCATCAGCAGTCACTATTTTTTTTTCTTTTCAGTATTCACTTATTCTTCCTTGAACATTGAAGTGTAACGAAACTGCGCTCTCGAGCTTTACATGCTACCCTGAGATAGCTGCATCCTGGTACCTCACTCATAGGCGTAACTGCCTTTTAAGAATGATGAAGTGGGTTTGATTGCACTTTTCACGAGACTCAAGCTATGATCTAGCCCTGAAATTGCGCTTCACATAATCACATTTGGGGTAAGAAAAAAAAAAAGAAAGAAAAAAGTAAAAAGGAAAGAAAAGGAACAAAACAAACAAAAAAATGCTTCTCTTTGTTCTACTTCAGAGAAGCACTTTCTTTGTGAGAATAGCAAAACAGCAATCTGATGTTGTGAGTGGGAGTAGCAAACCATTCTCAAATTGTTACCACAATTGACAGGTCTCTACTACACACACACACACACACAGACACAACACACACACAGACACAATTGGCAGGTCTCTACCTACACACACACCACACACACAATTGGCAGGTCTCTACCTACACACACACACAATTGGCAGGTCTCTACCTACACACAAACATACGCAACTGGCAGGTCTCTACCCTCCCCCCCCCCCCCCCCCCCCCACAGAGAGAGAGAGAGAGGGAAGAGAGAGAGAGAGAGAGAGGAGAGAGAGAGAGAGAGAGAGAGAGAGAGAGAAAGTAAAGTGAAAAATGGCAATCCTTATCCCTCCTCCCCTCCCTCAAATTTTTGACATTAATGGCTTCAAGCATATGATAAATTCTACACTTCACAGAGTAGTGTTAAGATGTGTGATGGGGTTTCTTAATTGGCACTCGTCTGCAATTCGCACAGTTCACTTTAGCAAGACCATGAAAAAAGAATGCAGTCACCCAACAGCAACACTTCGCTGCCGGAGCTTTTGAATCTTGTTGCTACCCTCCATTTCATTAATTTTCATTGGTTTTTGCTGGCAACTCAGGGATTAACCCATTCCCATTCCATTTGAACTGACATCAGATGTTTTGCTCTTGGCCGAGATCTTTTCATGCTGGCAAGCCTAATTTTGGATGTTGTCAAAATCTGTGCTGAAGCCAGCACTTGCTGCCACATAAGCGCCTTTGCAATAAGTGCACCAAACATACCATTTGCTGGTTACCAGTTTGAAGATCCAAGCTGCTTGTGCTTTCACTGGGGCAGCTTTTGGGTTTCTTCTTCTCCTTTTTTGAAATCATTTTGGACGTAGTAGATCACCACAGAAAAACTGTTTGTTGCATATACATTTGGTCCTAAGACTTTCAAACCTACAGCGCACATATATATATATATATATATATATATATATTCAACTAATTTTGGACATTTTCAGAAACTTTCCGGCTGTCTTTTTTTCCTTCCCCCAAATAAAGAATTCCTTATTCAACAACTTCCAATCAATTGATCTACACCTCACTGTGGAAAACGTTCATGTTTATGTGGATACTATACCCAGACAGATAACCCAGAATGTGAAATCTTTAAACAAGAAAAACAAAACAAACTTTCATAATACTGCACACCTTGTGCATGATACCAGCCCGATTCAAAAGCAGTACTGACTGTCACTGATGTACGGTTGTACATGTCTGTTCAAATCCCTGAACTGGATGAAAGCAGCAGGACTGTGTAGACAGGCGCGTTGTTTCACTCCTGTGTGCCTTGGACAATGTCTCTGTAATAGACTGGGCTGAGAAAAAACCTTCACCACAGTCTGTGCATTAGAGTGCTTTTTCACATGTATGAACCCTCTTGTGCAGTTTAAAGTTACAAACAGCTGAGAAGGTCATTTCACAAACGCTACAGTAAAAGTTTTCTCCCCTGTGTGGATTCTCATGTGTTTTGATAAGCTGCTAGTATGGAAGAAAGCCATCCCACAGACATCACAGACATGCTGTCTGTTCCCTGTGTGAATTCTCCTGACATGCCTCTTCAAGTTGCTTGATATGTTAAAAGTAAAGTCACAGTAGAGACACTTGTAAGGTCTCTGCCCTGTGTGGATGATCTTGTGCATTTTTCAAGTCGTAAGCCCTGGCAAAAGCCTTACTACACAAGTTACACACATGCTGCCTGGTCTTTTTCATCTCAGATGTTTTGTCAACATCACTGTTGTTAGGTTCCTCTTTCATCTTCTCCACTGGTTTTCCTGTCAGCTACATAACTGTCCTCTTTCCTGCTGTTAAAGTCCTCTTTCCTGCTGTTAAAGTCGCCAGCATCAGTGTGGATCCTCCTGTGTTTTGTTAACCTGCTGGTATGGTAGAAAGCCAACCCACAGACATCACAGACATGGGCTGTGTTCCCTGTGTGGAGTCTCTTGATATGCCTCTTCAGGTTACTTGATATACTGAAATCAGAATCACAGTAAAGACACTTGTAAGGTCTCTCCCCTGTGTGGATGATCTTGTGCATCTTCAAATCGTAAGACGTCATGAAAGCCGTATTGCACACTTTTACACATATGTTGCCTACTGTCTTCCTTCTCATCTCTCTTGTCCACAACACTGTTCTCCAGTTTCTCTTTTAGTCTCTCTACTATTTTCCTGTCAACAAGGTTAGTGACCTTTTCCCTGCTTGTGTTGTTAATGTCACCAGCATCAGCATGGGTCATTTTGTGTTTCACTAAGCTACTGGTGTAGAAAAAACCTGATCCACAGACATCACAGACATGCGGTCGGTTTCCAGAGTGAATTCTCTTAACATGCCTCTTCATGTTACTTGAGGTATTAAAATCAGAACACACAAAAAGGGACACTTGTAAGGTCTCTCCCCTGTGTGGACAATCATGTGCATCTTTAAATCGTAAGCCCTATGAAAAGCCATACTGCACACATTACACATATGCTGCCTGCTCTTTTTCATCTCATCTTTCTTGTCTGCATGTTTGTTATCCATTTCATCTTTCATATTTTCCTCTATTTTCCTGTGACCAAGGTCACTGACCTCTTCCCTGTCTGTGTTGTGAAAATCATCACCATCAATGTGGATCTTCTTGTGTTTTGTCAAGCTGCTGGTATGGAAAAAAGAATAACCCACAGACATCACAGACATGTGGCTTGTTCCCAGTGTGGATTCTTTTCACATGCCTCTTCAAATTACTTGATATATTGAAATCTGCATCACAATACAGACATTTGTAGGGGTCTCTCTCCCGTGTGGATGATCTTGTGTGTTTTCAAGTCGTAAGCCCTTATGAAAGCCATGTTGCAAACGTTACACACATGCTTCCTGTTATTTTTCTTGTCAGCTCTCCTGTCCGCATCATCGTAATCTAGTATGTCTTTCCTTTTCTCCACTGGTTTCCAGTTCCCAAGATTACTGACCATTTCCCTGATTGCGTGTGTGAAAAACTGCTAGCATCATCACCCTCAGGTGTCCAGGATACAGGTAATGCAGCCTGCAGTGTCTCGCCATGAGTGGACGCCATGTGTACTTCCAAACTGTTGAGGAGTACAAAGGAAGCAGAACAAAGATGGCACACATGGCTTCTGCATAGAGTCAACAGTGACTCTGAGGAGCTGACAGCCACATGCTGTATTCTGCTGTTGACAGGTGAGGGTGGATCTGTTGGTTCCTCCGTCTCAAACCAGGGTGGCTCAAGCTTCTGTGACAGAAAAGTGCAAAGGCTTTGAATATCTGAAATACTGTGAGAGTGAGTGAGTGAGTGAGTAATTGTGTGAATGTGTGTGTGTGTGAATGTATGTATGGAACATCTTGTTTTAAAATGGAACAAAACACACACAACTCAATTCGAAGAGTGCAAACAGATTTTCCTATCTGGAAATTACAACTTGTATAAACAAGGAGTTAATCTCTTTGCCACCTTTCATGTTTTAATCTCACCATTTAACTCTGACCTGTTGCTCTGCAGAAGAAAATGCTCATATGCTTTCTCTGACACATGAGATACAGTTAATAGTGATGCTTCACCATCCATCAAAGTGCACTGCTGAGGGCAGGGAGGTTGTGACTTTGATTCGTGTCAGAGGTATTTATTGTGGGACTGTTTTTTATCCTGTTTGGCTTCACCTATATCTGGGTGGCTTCAAGTGGTAAAACTGGAATTACTTAGCTATTGTTTTATCCACTTAACGAATGCATCTCTGACAGTGCTGCTCAGATTTTCTGACCTGACTGAAGCTATAATATATTAAGAAACAAAACACAATCCCAGACCTGTCTTGCAGTCTCAGACCAGAAGGAAACTCCACAGCATCATCCTCATCAATCTCATCCTCACACGATTACTGTTGAAAAAAACACTTTAATTTTGTGGCTCTCTATGCCTTGTTCTTGTAGTGGCCTCAGTTTCAGTTTCCTCTCCACGTCCAGGCCAGTGGCAAGTTTATGTTAAAAATCATCCGCACTGGCAAATTCATGGGGAAGGTTATAGGATGGACCTTGTGATGTCCCACTGATGGGAATGCTTACTCACACTTGTTCCGCTACAAGGCAATGAGGCTCACCTGATATTGTGAGAAGCATACAGATCAAGGGTATGCATGAGAACTGAATCACTGAATGGTCAGACATATCATATAATAAAGCTAGCAGCCCAGCTTATCTCACAGATCACAACAGAAATCAGCAGCAACAACAATTTACCTATAGTTTGTGGACTCAACAGTTTGATTTTTCTCTGTGGTGAGGCAGGGAGGGATGGGAGGGAGAGGGTGGTGGTGGTGGTTGGAAAGTAGATAAGAGAACACATAAAAAAAATACTGCAAAATGATTTGACACATACAAGTCCTGCATAGGGAAAGAGAGTATAAGAGACTCAGAACAAGTCACAAAGACCTGTCATGAAAAAAAAGTCAAACACATTATTACAAAATATACAATTCTAAACCAAGTAATTTAGCCATCTGCATTCTTAAGCAGGACAAAACTTGGCTATATCGAATGTGCTAGTAACTCAATTTGATCTTTCCAGGAAAGAATATAAAAGCACTAAACCAGCAACAAAAACAGATCATTGCTATAAGGAAGAAAAGTTGTGTGTTGATGAAATTCACAATCTGCAGCAATGACCCTGCCTATCAGCTCTGAATTTTTGTTTTTGGGGTTTTATTTTTTGTTGTTGTCTCTTTAATTAATTCCACCAGTCAGGGTCAGGTCTGTCAACTCTAGACTCTGAAAGTGGGACAAGATTTTGAAATGTGGACTGGGGACTATGACCCAGTATCACACAAGGCATTCTTCTACATCCTGATTTGAGCTGAAGATGGTGACTTGCTACGGTTTGGCGTATGTGGGCAAAACTGTTCTGTCTAGCTTCCAGATCAAGATTTTGCATCAGTGTGATTCTAAAGAGGCTCCTTAGGATTGATTTCGCTTCTTCATAACTCAAGAGGAGTGCTGTCTACTTCAGTTTGCTGTAGTCTTGGAAAGTGAAGGACAATAAAGAGGCAGAGCCTCAGAAGCTGATAGCAAGAGCAAAATGTTCAGCAGAGAAATTCCAGAAAGTGGGGATACTACCTGTATGCAAAAAAGCTCCTGGGAACCACTATGGTCACACACACACACACACACACACACACACACACACACACACACACACACACACACACACAAAAGTTTGAAGCATATATGCCATTAACCCTTTGTTGAAGCATGGAGGATAACAAATTCATTTATGCCAATTCTAATGCAAAGCAGTCCACAGGTCAATTGTACTTCAACGATGGATAAAATTAACTAACAAAAGGACACAATGGAAATCATCACTTGCTCATTTATAACACAACGCTTGTATGTTCTGTTTTCCTAGAAATTACCCAGTCTGTCCAACTCACTTTAAAATGCATGACAGCTGCATCTAAACACAGTCAATGTCAATTCACACACACACACACACACACACACACACACACACACACACACACACCACACACTATATATATATATATATATATATATATATATATATTACAAATCATGTAACTGTGATATAAAATGTTCTTTTCCAAAATGGGTCTTAAAATTGCTATAAAACATTTGTCTCCTATTTCAAGGTGATCATGCAATTTATCCTATTTCTGTTGCAGGGAATCACTTACTCCATTTGAAATTAAAGACTCTGAAAACTTTTGAGCATCATCTACAAAATATAACCCTTTTTTTCAATAACAAAATTTTGCATGTGATGAATCAGGTGAAGGATTATTTATGTGAAGTTGTACAACATTTCATGTAAGGGGGATATTTCAAAGAAATTTCTCTTAATAAATCACAACTGATCCTTATCATTCTTGAAGGAACTAAAATTAAAAGTGGGTTAGACCCCAGTTTCACCACAAATCATATGAATCAAAGAAACTTTCGTTTCATCACATAAACAATTTCATATTT
Organism: Conus betulinus; assembly: GCA_016801955.1. NCBI lineage: Eukaryota > Metazoa > Mollusca > Gastropoda > Neogastropoda > Conidae > Conus > Conus betulinus. The sequence goes on from JADBJO010003768.1 coordinate 227,504, forward strand.
CTTGCGACTGTTCATCAACATAAATATCTCTTCATAACCCAACATCTGAAAAAACAGAGCAGATAGGCACTATGCATAACTACACAAGATGTTAAATGGTGCTGAGAGATGTTCTTGATCTGGCTGTCTGGGTGAAAAAAAACACGGCTTTTTAAACTTTGTCATGATTAACTTTCTAACCTTTATAAATCATCAGCCTTACAACATTCAGTCTCCAACACCTTCTGCAAACCTTGCTTGCCTTGAGTCAGACAGCAAAACTATATTATCTGCATAAATCGAAATGAATAACTTAAGAAATCAAAATCAAGGGCACCTGCAGTATCAATACTCAAAAGGGGTAAAACTGTGATCTATAAAATACTGTTCAAGATCATTCAAAAACAAAACAAATAAAACTGGTGAAAGCTTTCACTTTGTATTTCATCTTGGAAACTCGAAACACACACATACAGACACACACACAGATATTTACCCTTGACAAAGACACGTGACAATCTTACATTAAACACTTTTAACAATGCATAAAGAGAGTCTAACAGCTTCTAGTCCCTTTCTCCAAACAGAATCGGACTTTTCCAATATTTGAGAAAAGAGCTGTTTATTTTTCTTTTGTTTTGGCATTTTCAAAATCTTAGTAACTGTTTTTTAGAATGAATGCCTGATCCAATGCAGAATGGAATGACACCTTGTCCTGTAAGTAGAAAGTACAGAATATGTCTAAAAAAATTTCCATTTTCCTCCTGTTTGAAATAAAACATCAAAATAAATTCAGGTAAATTTGTAAGATCACACATTCGTTTGTTACTCAGATGCTCAATACTCACTAGGACAAAAGTCAACTGCTGAGTCTCCAGAATCTCTCCTAAAATGGTCAACCCCTTCTGTGGACAAACCTTCTTGTGCCATGTTCATCTGTGAGAAAAGACAGACACGTAATCAGTTACATGAGAGGCATTAGCTTTCAAAAGGGGGCTTGGGTATTCTTCCCTGGGTGGGGATGGGAAGAGGATGAGTGGAGAAAGTGGAAGGGGGGAGGGGGGCAGAGTCCAGGAACCCCCTCCACCATCCCCACCTAAAAGGGGATGGAAACAGGAGGACTGGGGGAAGGCCAGGGCCAGAAACCCCTCCTTCTTCCACCCCCCTCCTGTTCTCCATCCCCCTCTCCTCTCTCCCATCAAACCCTGATATCAAAAGCCATCTGCGTAGAATTTGTTCAAACCTTTCTAACAGTTTTCTTTGTTCTTGGTTTTCTTTTGATGGATTTTAAACTTTTCTTTTTTATCTTGCTGTCTCGTCTTCCCTGTTCCCCCAGTAGCCATATTTCATTGCTACTCCTTCCCCCTCCTGCACACAATGACAACCATGAATGATGAATGTTCTTATGCTGGCTGCTTCAGTATTGACAGTCCACACTGCAAGCCAGAAAAAAAACAAAAACACACACACACACACAAAAAAAACATGAATGTCAGTGTCAGGGACAAGGAAAAGCAAAGTCATCTTCCCATCCATTCCAAAGTATACCGTTCATTTTCATCAAAAATTATTAAACATAGGAGGTTAATAAGCACAAGATGTTTTAAAAGCACACTTCAAACATCAATCTGTCTTATGTAGTGTCATTACACACACACACACAACACACCCACACACACACACACACACACTGGGACAATGCTGTCTAACTCTCCTCTCCTCTCTATCTTTCTCTCTATGTAATCAATAAAATGATTTTCAATGCACCTT
>JADBJO010003769.1:0-2500 GCA_016801955.1 Conus betulinus
CACATGTTCCGGGGACTCTTTGTACCGGAATGGGGGAAAGTTAGTAGCCATTGGCGTGCAGATGGAGGACAGAAGGCGCGCCAAGACGCGTTGCAAGCGCCACCGGAGGTAGAGATCGAGAGAGAGCGAGAGAGAGAGAATAAGAAGAAAGAGAGGGGCAACAGGTTCTGCAGGGTGTGTGGTGCGTTTCTTAGAATGGCACGTCCTGTCTTTGTTTTAACCGCTGCGCCGGGAAGACTGGCCATCTACTAGTGAAAACAGTCTAGTTAGTGGATTGTGGGTGGGGGTGTGGGGGGTACAGGTTGTAACTTGCCGGCAATGGCGATTTTCTGTTGTTGGGGGTTGTTGTTGTTGGGGAGGCCGGGCCATTAGGTGATGAAAGATGGTAATGCCTCCGCATCTGAAAAAAAACACACAAACACCAGCCACACCGTGAACAACCAACAACAACCCTAATATCCCGGGCTATGACATGCATATTTTTTCCCTGTGGAAAGCCTAAAATGAAGGCGACTTCGTTATTCCCCATAAAGACATCACCAATCGAATAACGATAGTAATGATGGGGTAGGATCTATATATATCTATATAGTATGATGTCGTATAGTGAGATAGTATCGATAGAGGAGAGAGATAGAGTGAGAGCGACAGAGGCATAGAGGCGACAGAGGTAGAGAGATGTACAGACGACACCAGACAACAGGACATACAGAGACGCATCTGGGGCCTCGGAAACCGTGGGGCATGTTCACGCCGGGACAGCTCTTTCTAGGCCTGGCCGTGAGTGTCGAGTTTGAAGTAAACTAATTTTGTGCGACAGTATTTCCCTAGCCCCGTCGCCTGAGTTCGGTCATTGTCCTTCTTCACCGGAGACGCAAACACTGAATAAGACGCAGCATCGCTGTTTACAAGAATCCGATTGGACGGACAGACATCCACTGAGGGGTCACTGGGATGCCTCGCCATCAGAGGGCACTGTCGCGCCCTGCACCACCCCGGGGAGTTTTCACAGTGATCTGTAGTCCTATTAGAGCGGGTATTGAAAAGACCCCTAGTGCAAAACGTGTGGAACGTGGGCCAGACACCCTTCTAGCAAGGACCGATGAAACACGTACACTTGATGCAACAGGTAACGTTCCAACACAAAACTGGTTTAACAGGAGACCGTGGCAACACATCTGGTGCAACAGTAAAACTGAGCCAAACACCTGGTGTAAGACAGGGAAACGTGCCCAACACCTTGTTGTAAACAGGGTGACAGCGTTGCCAAACAATTCTGGTGCAACAGGGAACGGTTGCCAAACACCTGCGATAGCAGCAAAAAAGAAAGGGGAACAATTCCCGCGGTGCCACAGTAGAGAAACTGTGGCCAAACACCAAGGTGTACAAGGCAGGAAACGGTGGACGCAACCCTCTGTGCCACAGGGGAAACATTGGCCTAAAACACCTTTTGGTCCGAGGAACGAAATGGGCCAAAACACCTTGGTGTACCAGGAAGGAGCTGGGTGGCGCAAACAGTGCTGGTTCAACCAGGAAGAGCGTGCCAAACTCTGGTCAACGGGAAACGTGGCCAAACGAACTGGTGCAACAGGGGAAACTGTGCCAACCTTCTGGCGCAATGTGGAATTTGCAAACACCATGTGTTCAACAGGGACAGCGTGGCCTAAGCGTCGTGGCAAACAGGTCATGGCGTGTCCAGAATCGGTCTGTGCACCAGTAAGGAACAAATATGGTCGAAGGGTGCCACCTGGGTGCAAGGGGACGGGGGAAACGTGTCCAAACATCTTGTTAAAACATGGAAATGTGCCAAACTCTGGTTGCACCAGGTAAACGGTTGCGGGTCAGAGGAGCCGACACCTTGTGCAACGGGGAAACGAATGGCGGCAAAGAGCAGTGCTGTACGAGGGGACAAGGAAATGTGTCCAAAATCTTTTGCAATACAGGAGCAATGTTGTCCAAACACCTTTGTTCAGACGGGAAGACGTGTGCCGAAACTAGGGGCCGAAGCCAGCGTTACTGTTAGTGAGGTGGTAGGGGGGGGAGATAAGAACGTATGATTGAATCACTGGGCTGCACACACATTAACGACACGGGATGTTTGGCAATATTGTCGCACGCCGGTTGCAGAACACTTATCCAGGCAGGAAAGGGTGGGTCGAACACATTGATTTTTTGGGGGTGGAGTTGTCATTTGCAGTGGGAGTACAAGGGTGCATTTTGGAACAAAATGATCCGGTTCATCATACAATTAGATATTATCCAAACAGTTCCAACAACAACCAACAACAAGCGATTTGTGTTTTTGTGTTGGATGAAGCGGGAGAGGAAAGGGAAATGGTAAAAAAATAGAGAAATGGGGTAGGCGAGCAAATAAATTGAAAAACCAAAATCGAACGGGGTGCTTTTACAATATAAAATCCTTAATTAGCCCATTATTTCTGTTGGGCCCTTGTGGTATGACGCCGATCCTGATGACAGAACATTCATGAAAGGTCCTGTC
>JADBJO010003769.1:10000-15000 GCA_016801955.1 Conus betulinus
CTAATGTCTTATATTCAAGAAATTAATTCAAATTCTCCAAATGTCCTTTTGTTTTTGATTGACAAGAGTCTTTTTGATTTAAACAACGGATGTTATATATGCAGATACCTATGTCCCACCAGAGGGTTCACCTTCTTATACTCATTTTGATATCGATAATGGTGTAAGTGCACTTAAAGAATGTCTTGTTTGATTGTTTGATTCAGTTTGATGACGTGTATGTGATTTTTATCAGGAGATTTAAATGGCAGAACCTCCAACTGTTCTTCTGATGTTTCTGGTGACGATGGTTTATTTGGAAATCATTTCAACAGCCGTTCTGTTTATAATTGCCATGTAAGAAAATCTGCTGATGGCATACTTAATTGTTATGGAAAATGTTTATTAAGCATGTGTACAGCGCTTGGTTTATGCATACTCAATGGCATTTGTAATGGTGATACTGATGACAACAATACATATATATATCACGAACAGGAAACAGTGTTAATGATTATTTTCTAGTCTCCAAAGAATTGCTAACTATTTTTGTTTTCTTGTTGTGAACTGATTGTATCAGAAAATTGGAATCAGACCATTTACCCGTTGTGTTTTATTTGAAATTGTCTGGGGGTAATAACAAGGTAAGTGTTTTCACTCCAGTGGATGAACACAGTGTACTGAAGAATTTGTGTGGAACTCGGATTTTGCGAATGCTTATATTAGTGCGATGCAGTCGGATGAATCACAATGGTCCCTCGATCGTGCAACTGATTTGGTTGATTATGATTGCAACGATGCTTTGAACATGTTTAATGAATGTATCAAAAAACAAGCAAGTTGTATGAAAAGAATATCTGTGTGTCAAAGGGTGATGAAAATGACTGGTATGATACAGAATGCAGATTAAGCAAAATTAGAGCAAAAAGTTTGCTCTCGATGTTCAGGAAAACAAGGGATGAAAGTAATAGTGGTGCTTACTGTATTGCACGAAGGGAATATAAGAATATGTTGAAAAGGAAAGAAAAACAGTACAATGATATGTTATTGGAAAGAAAAAAAACTTGTTTCAACAGTAAACAACCACAGAGAGTTTTGAAAAACTGTTAAAAATATCCTTTAAACGTAAAAAAAGTTCATAATGATTTAAGTGTGGATGACTGGTATAAGCATTTTAAAGACCTACTTGAAATAGATGAATTTACAGATACAGCTATTATAGATAATGATGTAGAACTTGTGTATGAGAACGTAGAAGAAATGAGAGCTATGAATCGGCCCATATCAAGAGAAGAAGTAATGCTTGCAATAAGAAAATTGAAAAATGGTAAAGTTGCAGGACCAGATGGGGTTATAGGGGAAATGCTAAAACATGCAGGGGTTCGATCAGTTGATATTTTGTAAAACTTTTTAATGCAGTGTTTGACAAGGGTGTTTACCCAGACAACTGGACAGACTCTATTGTACTTCCTTTATTTAAAAAGGGTGATGTGAATAACCCTAGCAATTATAGAGGCATTTCTTGTGTGACATAGCAGTAAAATGTATAGTGCAGTTATAAATAACAGACTTCAAGAATGGATAGAAGAACATAGTTTTGATGGGCGAACACCAAGCGGGTTTTAAAAGAGGGTCTTCTACAGTTGACCATATGTTTACTTTATTGGCATTAATACAAAAACAGTTTTTTGTTTTAACCGCAAACTATACGTTGCCTTCATTGATTTTGAAAAAGCATTTGATTCTATAGAAAGGAACTTGTTATGGCCGATACTTCTGAAAAATGGAATTAAAGGCAAACTGTATAATTCTATTCGTAGTATGTACATGAATGTAAAAGCTATGGTCAGATGTGGCGCTAAACTGACGGAATACATCAAATGTACTCGTGGGGTAAAACAAGGTGATGTTTGCAGCCCTATACTGTTTTCTTTATTTATCAATGAATTAGCACTAGAAGTGAAAAGAGGAGGCAGACATGGTGCAACCTTTATACACCGACTACTTTTGAGCTGTTTATTTTATTTCTGGCTGATGATATGGCATTAGTGGCTGAAACGGTTATTTGCCTGCAAACACAGATCAATAGTCTGTGTCGTGCAGCGGCAGCGTTACACTTGAACGTGAATATGAACAAAAGTAATGTTTTGTGTTTAGGAAAAGGGGGTTATTTATCTGCTTGCGAGAAATGGACTTATAATGGAATAATCATGCCTGTTGTAAATGTGTACAAATATCTGGGAATTTATTTTTCTACAAGAATTAGTTTTGTAGCAGCGTGCAATAATCTCTCTAGCCGAGCCAAGAATGCTTTGTTCTGTATATTGCAAAACTTGTATAAGTTGAAAAATAACTCTCTAAACACATTTCTAAAATTATTTCGCTCTCAGATTCAGCCAGTGGTCCAGTATGGTGCGGGATTATGGGGACTAGACAATGCAGCATTATACTGTGAAAAAGTACATCTGTTTGGTTTCAAAAAACGATTCTTAGGCGTCGACATACGAACACCAAACGATCTGATATACGGAGAAACGAACAGATATCCTATATACATAAATTCTGCTTTAAAATGTATTACATTTTGGTTAAAATTAACTAGAATGGATGAGCATAGATTACCATATAAGGCATATCGTATGTTGTATGATTTGGACGAACATGACAAAAGAAACTGGGCCTCAAATGTTCGTTGTAAATTATATATGTATGGGGGTTTGGTTATGTCTGGTTGAACCAAGGTGTTGATGCAATTGATGATTTTCTTCGGATTTTTAGAGATAGATTGATTCCATGCAGATTGCAAGAATGGAATTATCATGTGAGTAACAGCGAAAGATTTAACGTGTATAGATCTTTTTGCACTGCACCTAATGTTAAAACCTATCTATCGTTGAATTTGGACAGGCATTTAAAATACGTAACTTTTAGATTCAGACTCGGTATTTCTGAAATTGCAGTGCACTTTTATCGTCACTGACCCCATAGCAATGCAGATGTATTATGCCAACTCTGCGGAGAGGAGATAGAAAGTGACGTTCATTTTGTATTATGTTATCCTGTCCTGCAAAAATTAAGAGCTCAGTATATACCTTTGAAGTATTATAAAGTCCCAAATCACTTCAGATGAGCACTTCTTTTGGCGTGTACTTGTGAACAAACAGTCCGAAATTTGTCGATTTATCTTTTTCAAAGCGTTCAAACTGCGGTCTTCTATGTTATCTTATATAGTTTATGAACACATATTGGTTAGGTCTGTGTGTATCCTTAGGGTGCTTTTGTGATTGTACCTGCTAGCACCCCTTCATGAGGGGCAATGGCCTAATCATGAATAAATTATCTTGAGTCTCGAGTCTTGAGTCTCTCTCTCTCTCTCTCTCTCTCTCTCTCTCTCTCTCTCCTCTCTCTCTCTCTCTCTCTCTCTCTCTCTCACACACACACACACACACACACACACACACACACACACACACACACACACACACACGCACACAACCAATATCCATCCACCCACCACACACACCCACATCCCTCCCCACACACAAACATATGCACACCCTCTCCCCACACTTACCCACCCCCACCCCCAGCCTCCCACACACTCCACCCCCACACCCACAACCCTGTACCCCTACCACTCCACCCCCACACTCCTCTCCCCCTACCACTCCACCCCCACCCCCACACCCCCTCTCCCCCTACCGCTCCATCCCCACACCCACACCCCTCTCCCCCTACCACTGCACCCCCACACTTAGACCCCTCTCCCCCTACCACCCCACCCCAACCCCCACATCCCTCTCCCCCCCCTACCACTCCACCCCCACAACCACACCCCTCTCCCCCCTACCACTCCCCCCCCACCCCCACCCCCTTCTCCCCTTACCACTCCACCCCCACCCCCAGACCCCTCTCCCCCTACCACTCCACCCCACACACCCACACCCTTCTCCCCTTACCACTCCACCCCCACCCCCAGACCCTTCTCCCCCTACCACTCCACCCCACACACCCCCACCCTTCTCCCCTTACCACTCCCCCCCCCACCCCCAGACCCTCTCCCATACCACTCCACTCCCACACCCACACCCCCACCCCTCCCCCCCACCACTCCCCCCCACACCCACCCCACACCCACACCCTTCTCCCCTTACCACTCCACCCCCACCCCCAGACCCCTCTCCCATACCACTCCACTCCCACACCCACACCCCTCTCCCCCTACCACTCCACCCCCCCACCCCACACCCTTCTCCCCTTTACCACTCCACCCCCAGACCCCTCTCCCATACCACTCCACTCCCACACCCACACCCCTCTCCCCCTACCACACTCCACCCCACACCCACACCCTTCTCCCCTTACCACTCCACCCCCAGACCCCTCTCCCATACCACTCCACTCCCACACACCCACACCCCTCTCCCCCTACCACTCCACCCCACACCCACACCCTTCTCCCCTTACCACTCCACCCCCAGACCCCTCTCCATACCACTCCACTCCCACACCCACACCCCCTCTCCCCCTACCACTCCACCCCACACCCCACCCCTCTCCCCCCTTACCCTACCACTCCACCCCCACCCCCAGACCCCTCTACCATACCACTCCACTCCCACACCCACACCCCTCTCCCCCTACCACTCCACCCCCACACCCACACCCCTCTCCCCCTACCATTCCACCCACACCCACACCCCTCTCCCCCTACCATTCCACCCCACACCCCCACCTCTATCCCCCTACCACTCCCAGACCCCCTCCCCCCTACCACTCCACCCCCATCCCCCTCTCCCCCTACCACTCCACCCCCCCCCACCCCACCCCTCTCCCCCTTCCACTCCACCCCCATACCCACACCCTCTCCCCCTACCATTCCCAGACCCCTCTCCCCCTACCACCTCCACCCCCACCCTCACACCTCTCTACCCCTACCACTCCACCCCGACACACGCACACCCCTCTTACCCTAACACTCCACCCCCACCCCACCCCCCTCTCCCCCCCCCTACCACCCA
>JADBJO010003769.1:22500-65000 GCA_016801955.1 Conus betulinus
TATAGCACTGACCTGACAGCTATAGCACTGACCTGACGGCTAGAGCACTGACCTGACAGCTATAGCACTGACCTGACGGCTATAGCACTGACACATAGCACTGACCTGACAGCTATAGCACTGACCTGACAGCTATAGCACTGACCTGACAGCTATAGCACTGCCATATAGCACTGACCTGACAGCTATAGCACTGACCTGACCTGCTATAGCACTGACTTGACAGCTATAGCACTGACATATAGCACTGACCTGACAGTTAGAGCACTGACCGGACAGCTATAGGACTGACCTGACTTAAAGCACTGACCTGACAGCTATAGTACTGACGTATAGCACTGACCTGACAGCTATAGGACTGACGTATAGCACTGATCTGACAGCTATAGGACTGCCCTGACAGCTATAGCACTGACCTGACAGCTACAGCACTGACCTGACAGGTATAACACTGACCTGAAAGCTATAGGACTGCCCTGATAGCTATAGGATTGATCTGGCAGCTATAGCAGTTACCTGACAGCTTTAGAACTGACCTGACAGCTATAGGACTGACGTGACAGCTATAGGGACTGACGTGACAGCTATAGGACTGACGTGACAGCTATAGGGCTGACCTGACAGCTATAGGACTGCCCTGGCAGCTATAGGACTGACCTGATGAAGAAGATGGCCACAGCAGCGATGACGACGAGCAGAATGATGGCGACAGTAACCACCACTACAGCAGTCACTAAGGCGCTGGACTCCTCCGGAGCTGAAAACAAAAACCATCATAGGGTGTCTGATTTACCGCTACATGCTGAAAAAACAACAACAACAACAACAACAACAACAACAACAACAACAACAACAAATGATGTCTGATTACAGCAACATACTGAAGAAAAAAAAAATCAAAGGACATCTAATTACAGCTGCATGCTGAAAAAAAAATTACAGGATGTGTGATTACAACTACATGCTTAAAAAAAAAAAATCAAAGGATGTCTGATTACAGCGACATGCTAAAAAAAAAAAAAAAAAAAAAAAAAAAAATCAAACGATGTCTGATTACAGCGACAAGCTGAAAAAAAAACATCAAAGGATGTCTATTACAGCTACCTGCACACGTTCTTGATAGTGTGCTAAACCACAACCGATTACCCGTTTATGAAGTAGATGACACACTGAATTTTTTTTTTTTTTTTTTTTTTTTTTTTTTTTTTTAAATCTGAAATGTTCTGAGAAATCGCCTTGGTTAGTCACGCCCAGGTGTAATGGCCACGCCTAACAGAGGTGATAGGGCTGAGGGGATGACAGTTTGTAACGGCCATGCCTAACAAGAGGTGATAGGGCTGAGGGGGTGACAGTTTGTAACGGCCACGCCTAACAAGAGGTGATAGGGCTGAGGGGATGACAGTTTGTAACGGCCATGCCTAACAAGAGGTGATAGGGCTGAGGGGATGACAGTTTGTAACGGCCATGCCTAACAAGAGGTGATAGGGCTGAGGGGATGACAGTTTGTAACGGCCATGCCTAACAAGAGGTGATAGGGCTGAGGGGGTGACAGTTTTCAAGGAACAGGGCTTGTATTACACTGCTACACAGTACCACCAGAACTACACTCTTAGATTATTAGTAAAAAAAAAAAAGTGTTGTGTGTGTTCGTGTGCGTGTGTGTGTGCGCGCGCGCGCGCGCGCGCGCGCGCGTGTGTGTGTGTGTGTGTGTACAGAGAGAGAGAGAGAGAGAGAGAGAGAGAGAGAGAGAGAGACAGAGACAGAGACAGACAGACAGACAGAGAGGCAGACAGACAGACAGAGTGAGAGAGAGGGTGCACAGCAGACGGCCAGTCAGACTCACCATCACAGCGGGGGCCTTCAAAACCGTCCTTACACCCAGCTGGGCAGGCACCGCTGATGACGTCACACACGTCACCCTCCTGACAGTGACCGCAGCGTTCCCTGCAGTGTTGACCGTGCTGACCATCCTCACATTCTGTGTGCACATCAATTTGGCCTCCGTTGGACTGCTCTCCGTAACATGGATACGTTAGGTCATTCTTTACTCTCTTTTCTTTTGTGTGTGTGTGTGTGTGTGTGTGTGTGTGTGTGTGTGTGGTGTGTGTGTGTGTGTGTGTGTGTGTGTGTGTGTGTTGTGTGTGACGAAAATTGACAAAAACATTCCTTTCATCTGTCTGAGCCATGCCCGAATGCCATTGGTTTATGACCTACTGACCAAAATGTTACCTAAGGAAAACTGAACCTGTATACACAAGTGTTAGTGGTATATCCATGAGACAACGCAGTATGAAACGTACAGAAAACTGTAGAGTGGTCATGGAGTAAGAACAGATGTATAACTTCACCTACTGTGTGATCCGATCTCGGCAGAATGATATAAATACCAAACTCGATGACATGCGGGGGAGAGTAGCCCCTCACTCCCCTCTCTTTCTGTCCTCTCCCTCTCCATCCACTCCCCCCTCCTCAGCTCAGCCCTTGTTGAACACGTTCTTCTTCACCCTACTTGCAGAAGAGAGAGTTATCCTTCCTCTTTTAGCCTTCCTCCTTTTGCTCTGTTAAGGATACGCGGCGTGGACCATCAATGTGGACTCTCCACACCCACCGCTCACACCTGCTGCTGAGCCGGCATCAGTTCTCCACAGAAAGCGGAGGTGATCAGGCAGGGGAGGTGATCAGGCAGGGAGGTGACCAGGCAGGGGAGGTGATCAGGCAGGGGAGGTGATCAGGTAGGGGAGGTGATCAGGCAGGGGAGGTGATCAGGCAGGGGAGGTGATCAGGTAGGGGATGAGAACAGGCAGGGGAGGTGATCAGGCAGGGGAGGTGATCAGGCAGGGGAGGTGATCAGGTAGGGGAGGTGATCAGGCAGGGGAGGTGATCAGGCAGGGGAGGTGGTCAGGCAGGGGAGGTGATCAGGCAGGGGAGGTGATCAGGGCAGGGGGAGGTGGTCAGGTGGTCAGCAGGGGAGGTTATCAGGCCGACATTGCGATGCCTGAAGCCAACCACCATGTTGTGCAGAGAACGTGAAGCTTTCTGTGCCATGTTTCAGCAGCTGTCTGTGACAAACGACTGTGTTCATCACAGAGTGGAGGTCACTTTGGCAGCTTGGTCAGCTGACTTCGGGGTTACTTACAGTGGCATTAATTCATACGTCACAGGGAACAAAGAAGACTAAGTACGCAAATTAGTCGGTCTGCATGCAGGCACATAAATAAACGAACCAGCCGGTATATACGTAGCGTAAATCAGTCAGGTAACAAGATGAACTGTGAACGTAATGCTTCTTACTGTCTGAGCACAGAGGAGGTTTCCATCCTGGTTTGCAGACTTTACAGTGACCGTTGTTTTTGTCACAGACTTCTCCTTTCAGCACAACGGCCACAGTCCTTCAGGCAGTTGTCTCCGAACTTTCCGTCCTCACAGTCTGCACAGCACAAACACATCATGAAGCTCCCTTCACAAATGTATTGATGATACTGTCAGCTTGCATAACGCTGTCAACATGCTTAATGCAAGTAATGCCGAACTGAATGGATCATTGCTGTCTAAATCATTTTAACCAAAATTTAGAAAGACAGGGGATTAGTTACCGCCAAGGACATTGACAAACAAAGCACAGGACAGGACACGATGCATTTCGACCTCTTGGGTCTTCTTCAAGAAAAAAATCACATTTAACATTTAGGACAGTACAAACAAAGAACGAATGGCCGCCATTCTTCCTACCACATGGAGAACAAATACGTCACTCTTCGTTCTTTGTTTGTACTGTCCTAAATGTTAAATGTGTGTTTTTTATTTTTTTTTCCTGAAGAAGACCCAAGAGGTCGAAATGCATCATGTCTTGTCCTTTGCTTTTGTTTGTCAATGGCCTTGGCGGTAATTAACCCCCTCTCTTTCTAGATTATACTTCGTTCTCCGCCCTCAGTCACTCCATTTTGAATCATTTTAACATTTTTAACGCTTACATTCTTCAATGTCTCTCTCTCTCTCTCTCTCTCTCTCTCTCTCTCTCTCTCTCTCTCTCTCTCTCTCTCTCTCTCTCTCTCTCTCTGGGAAACTTTATGAATATGCTATGAGTATATAAAATCGTGTAAGGCAAAATGCGATGCACTGCTGCTTTATAAATAAACTATATCTTTCTATATCTGTCTATCAATCAATCAATTAATCAATAATCAATCAATCAATTTGTCTATCTGTTTTTATCTATCTATCTATCTATCTATCTATCTATCTATCTATCTATCTATCTATCTATCTCTATCTCTATCTATCTATCTATCTATCTATCTATCTATCTATCTATCTATCTATCTATCTGGTGTAAAACAGGGCGATGTCTGTGATTGATGAAAATAGACAAACCTCTAAAATGTATTGCGACTGGGTTTAGAATTGTTGTCTCTGATCTCTTTACTCAGTATTTCCGTTGTAGAAAGACATGTGATAGAAATTAGATTTGTCCATTATGTGGAAATACAAAAAAAAAAAAAAAAGGAAGAAGTAAACTTTTTGTATTGACTTGTCTAGGACTGAAATACCTTAAAGAACAACTTCTATCTATCGCGAAAATAGTTCAGTGATCTTTGGCTTTCCAAATCAACCTCGTTAATGTTGTCATGAATTAAAAAAACCCACACACACAGCTAAATAGCCAGCTATTTTTTATTGAAAGCACTCAAGAACCGAAGCAGATCCTTAACATGAAGAAGAGCCAATATCAGTTTGTAGCATGAATCAAACTCTATGTCCATTCTAAGGGCTATGGCCTGTATGAATAAAACACTGGCGTCGTTTAGTCATGAGGCTGTGTGTCTCTGTCTGTCTGTCTGTCTCTGTCATTACAGCTGCTGCCAATACCGTAACTGCTCCTTTTCTTGAGTTCTATCCACTCAGTTTAATACATCATTGAACTGTTGCAGTATGCTTCAACTTTCATGAATAACCACGCATGCGTGTTTCCTTTCCTGGCGGCACATTGAGAAGTTCACAGGACCACGATCACCATGGCACCGGCTAGTGCCGTGACGTTTATTATGCTGCTTCTGTTATGTGCACTGCCGTTGCCATGATGTAAACTGATCCGATCAGAGCTGTCACAGGCCTTGGAATCCTGAGCGAACAGCTGCACACTACGCGTGAAAGGGAAGACAGGGAAGGTGCCCAGGCCATCAGACTGTCATGAACACTTTTACGTTTGAGATTTCAATGGTGACAGTCCTCAACAATGACCAGTGTCTGTGGACTTAGCATCAATGGTGACAGTCCTCAAGGATGACCAGTGTCTGTGGACATAGCATCAATGGTGGCAGTCCTCAAGGAGACCAGTGACCTGTGACATAGCATGTGTGGACATAGCATCCATGGTGGCAGTCCTCAAGGATGACACCAGTGTCTGTGGACATAGCATCAATGGTGACAGTCCTCAACTCAGGTGTCTGTGGACATAGCATCAATGGTGACAGTCCTCAACAATGACCTGTGTCTGTGGACATAGCATCAATGGTGACAGTCCTCAACAATGACCTGTGTCTGTGGACATAGCATCAATGGTGACAGTCCTCAAGGTGTCTGTGGACATAGCATCAATGGTGACAGTCCTCAAGGTGTCTGTGGACATAGCATCAATGGTGACAGTCCTCAAGTGTCTGTGGACATAGCATCAATGGTGACACCTAGTCTGTGGACATAGCATCAATGGTGACAGTCCTCAAGGTGTCTGTGGACATAGCATCAAATGGTGACAGTCCTCATAGCATCAATGGTGACCAGTGACCTGTCTGTGGACATAGCATCAATGGTGACAGTCCTCAACAATGACCAGTGTCTGTGGACATAGCATCAATGGTGACAGTCCTCAGGATGACCAGTGTCTGTGGACATAGCATCAATGGTGACAGTCCTCAACAATGACCAGTGTCTGTGGACATAGCATCAATGGTGACAGTCCTCAACAATGACCAGTGTCTGTGGACATAGCATCAATGGTGACAGTCCTCAAGGATGACCAGTGTCTGTGGACATAGCATCAATGGTGACACAGTCCTAGCATCAATGACCAGTGTCTGTGGACATAGCATCAATGGTGACAGTCCTCCTGTGGACATAGCATCAATGGTGACAGTCCCAGTGTCTGTGGACATAGCATCAATGGTGACAGTCCTCAAGGTGTCTGTGGACATAGCATCAATGGTGACAGTCCTCAACAATGACAGTGTCTGTGGACATAGCATCAATGGTGACAGTCCTCAAGGTGTCTGTGGACATGGATCAATGGTGACAGTCCTCAAGGTGACCAGTCTGTGGACATAGCATCAATGGTGACAGTCCTCAAGTGTCTGTGGACATAGCATCATCATGGTGACAGTCCTCTCAATGACCAGTGTCTGTGGACATAGCATCAATGGTGACAGTCCTCAAGGTGTCTGTGGACATAGCATCAATGGTGACAGTCCTCAAGGTGTCTGTGGACATAGCATCAATGGTGACAGTCCTCAAGGTGTCTGTGACATGATCAATGGTGTCTGTGGACATAGCATCAATGGTGACAGTCCTCAAATGACCAGTGTCTGTGGACATAGCATCAATGGTGACAGACAGTCCTCAAGATGACCAGTGTCAATGTGTGACATAGCATCAATGGTGACAGTCCTAGCATGACCAGTGTCTGTGGACATAGCATCAATGGTGACAGTCCTCAACAATGACCAGTGTCTGTGGACATGTGGACATGGTGACAGGTGACAGTGACCTCTGTGGACATCAGGATGACCAGTGTCTGTGGACATAGCATCAATGGTGACAGTCCTCAACAATGACCAGTGTCTGTGGACATAGCATCAATGGTGACAGTCCTCAACAATGACCAGTGTCTGTGGACATAGCATCAATGGTGACAGTCCTCAAGGTGTCTGTGGACATAGCATCAATGGTGACAGTCCTCAAGGTGTCTGTGGACATAGCATCAATGGTGACAGTCCTCAAGGTGTCTGTGGACATTGCATCAATGGTGACAGTCCTCAAGGTGTCTGTGGACATAGCGTCAATGGTGACAGTCCTCAAGGTGTCTGTGGACATTGCATCAATGGTGACAGTCCTCAAGGTGTCTGTGGACATTGCATCAATGGTGACAGTCCTCAAGGTGTTGTGGGACATAGCATCAATGGTGACAGTCCTCAACAATGACCAGTGTCTGTGGACATAGCATCAATGGTGACAGTCCTCAAGGTGTATGTGGACATCGCATCAATGGTGACAGTCCTCAACGATGACCAGTGTCTGTGGGCATTCTTTTGCCGAAACAGATCGCACCTGTTCTGACGGTTACTATTTGTCTACTCAGAAACTGATATCGTGTTCACAAAAATCACAATTCCCCTCTTCATATTTCACGAACTGTATTGATTTCTTCTCTTTGGATGACCGTTGTTTTTGTTCCTGAGTATGTGTTGTTACACGCTATACAACAGCTCATGGGGAAAGAAAAGGATCATTCACTATCAGGCCTAACATCGAGTAGATTGTGAGGAAGCGAGCGAATGGCCGTGCGCACGCGCGCGCGCACGCGCGCGCGCGCGCGCGCGCGCGAGAGAGAGAGAGAGAGAGAGAGAGAGAGAGAGAGAGAGAGAGAGAGAGAGAGAGAGAGAGAGAGAGAGAGAGAGAGAGAGAGAGAGAGAGAGAGAGAGAGAGAGAGAGAGAGAGAGAGAGATTGTCTCTCCGCTCTTTGTCAACATTCCTCATTCAGCATGTATCCCTCACAGATTGTCTGTCCTTTGTCAACGTTCCTCAGTCAGCATGTATCCCTCACAGATTGTCTCTCTCCTTTGTCAACGTACCTCATTCAGCATGTATCCCTCACAGATTGTCTCTCCTTTGTCAACGTACCTCATTCAGCATGTATCCCTCACAGATTGTCTCTCCGTCCTCTGCCGACCACGTGAGGACTTTGTCCCAGGCACAGTTGCCACATTGATCATCAGAGCCCTTAGTTACCCACGTTCAGACAGTGGAATGGCACATTGATCATCAGAGCCCTTAGTTACCACGTTCAGACAGTGGAATGGCACATTGATCATCAGAGCCCTTAGTTACCACGTTCAGACAGTGGAATGGCACATTGATCATCAGAGTCCTTAGTTACCAGGTTCAGACAGTGGAATGGCACATTGATCATCAGAGCCCTTAGTTACCAGGCTCAGACAGTGGAATGGCACATTGATCATCAGAGCCCTTAGTTACCACGTTCAGACAGTGGAATGGCACATTGATCATCAGAGCCCTTAGTTACCACGTTCAGACAGTGGAATGGCACATTGATCATCAGAGCCCTTAGTTACCACGTTCAGACAGTGGAATGGCACATTGATCATCAGAGCCCTTAGTTACCAGGCTCAGACAGTGGAATGGCACATTGATCATCAGAGCCCTTAGTTACCAGGCTCAGACAGTGGAATGGCACATTGATCATCAGAGCCCTTAGTTACCAGGCTCAGACAGTGGAATGGCACATTGATCATCAGAGCCCTTAGTTACCACGTTCAGACAGTGGAATGGCACATTGATCATCGGAGCCCTTAGTTACCAGGTTCAGACAGTGGAATGGCACATTGATCATCGGAGCCCTTAGTTACCACGTTCAGACAGTGGAATGGCACATTGATCATCGGAGCCCTTAGTTAGTTACCACGTTCAGACAGTGGAATGGCACATTGATCATCGGAGCCCTTACTTACCACGTTCAGACAGTGGAAATGGCACATTGATCATCGGAGCCCTTAGTTACCACGTTCAGACAGTGGAATGGCACATTGATCATCAGAGCCCTTAGTTACCAGGTTCAGACAGTGGAATGGCACATTAATCATCAGAGCCCACAGTTACCAGGTTCAGACAGTGGAATGGCTTGCTTTGAGAACTTGGCAGTGTGCTGTGTATACTTATATTATTCACATCTTTCTTGTATTTGTTTATTTATTCATCTGCCGAATTACGTGTTTATTTATCTTTCCATTTATCTATTCATTCATTTCTTTATTCATTTGTCTTTGAAAAAGCTTGTTTGTTAAAACATAACTTGTTGTGCTGCCAGTTCTGGTGTGGTGTCTGTAGTTTGCACGGGTGTATGATACACTCTTGTTTAGTTATTTCTTTGGGACACAATCTTCTGTTAGTTGGCCTTATCCACTGACACACACACGCACTCTCACACTGACAGACGATCTCTGAGAATGCGGATGACTTACCTGCTTGGCAGAAGGTACTAAGACAGACAATAAAATCTGAGAATGTGGAGGACGTACCTGTTGTGCGCAACGGCATATCTTTATTTCCTTTACACACCCCACATATACTGAGACACACAATACAATCTGTGAGAATGTGGATAACTTACCTGTTGTACACAAATGCGTCTCTTTATTCTCTTTACATCCCACACGCACTGACACAGACAATAAACTCTGTGAAAATGGGGATAACTTACCTGCTGCGCAGAAAGGCATCTCTTTACTTCCTTTACATCTGTCACAGTGACCCGTTCTCTTGTCACACGGTTTGTCGTCAGCACAACACCCGCAACTCTGACTGCAGTCGTCTCATAGTAGCCATCCTGACACTCTGCAGCATGAAACAGTTACATCATAACAACATGCGAGAGAGAGAGAGAGAGAGAGAGAGAGAGAGAGAGAGAGAGAGAGAGAGACGGGAGAGAGAGAGAGAGAGAGAGAGTATTAATCGATATGTTCATATTGATTTTTTGATAGGCATCTAGATAAGGCACTTTTGATTACTGACGGCAAAGATACAAATATGTTTCAGAGAAGTGGTTTGTTTGTTTTGGTTTTGTTTTTGGTTTTGGTTTTGTTTCTTTGCGTCATCCGTTGTTTTTTTGTTTTTTTTCGCGTCATCCAAACTGAATCATGTATGGTGGATCCGTGTTTGAATACTAGCTGCTGTGATCCTGTAGTCAGAAGTCCTCAGTGTGAATTACTGTGATCCTGTAGTCAGAAGTCCTCAGTGTGAATTGCTGTGATCCTGTAGTCAGAAGTCCTCAGTGTGAATTACTGTGATCCTGTAGTCAGGAGTTCTCAGTGTGAATTACTGTGATCCTGTAGTCAGGAGTTCTCAGTGTGAATTACTGTGATCCCTGTAGTCAGGAGTCCTCAGTGTGAATTACTGTGATCCTGTAGTCAGGAGTCCTCAGTGTGAATTACTGTGATCCTGTAGTCAGGAGTCCTCAGTGTGAATTACTGTGATCCTGTAGTCAGGAGTTCTCAGTGTGAATTACTGTGATCCTGTAGTCAGGAGTTCTCAGTGTGAATTACTGTGATCCTGTAGTCAGGAGTCCTCAGTGTGAATTACTGTGATCCTGTAGATGGAAGTCCTCAGTGTGAATTACTGTGATCCTGTAGTCAGGAGTTCTCAGTGTGAATTACTGTGATCCTGTAGTCAGGAGTCCTCAGTGTGAATTACTGTGATCCTGTAGATGGAAGTCCTCAGTGTGAATTACTGTGATCCTGTAGTCAGGAGTTCTCAGTGTGAATTACTGTGATCCTGTAGTCAGGAGTCCTCAGTGTGAATTACTGTGATCCTGTAGATGGAAGTCCTCAGTGTGAATTACTGTGATCCTGTAGATGGAAGTCCTCAGTGTGAATTACTGTGATCCTGTAGTCAGGAGTTCTCAGTGTGAATTACTGTGATCCTGTAGTCAGGAGTCCTCAGTGTGAATTACTGTGATCCTGTAGTCAGGAGTCCTCAGTGTGAATTACTGTGATCCTGTAGTCAGGAGTCCTCAGTGTGAATTACTGTGATCCTGTAGTCAGGAGTCCTCAGTGTGAATTACTGTGATCCTGTAGATGGAAGTCCTCAGTGTGAATTACTGTGATCCTGTAGTCAGGAGTTCTCAGTGTGAATTACTGTGATCCTGTAGTCAGGAGTCCTCAGTGTGAATTACTGTGATCCTGTAGTCAGGAGTCCTCAGTGTGAATTACTGTGATCCTGTAGTCAGGAGTCCTCAGTGTGAATTACTGTGATCCTGTAGTCAGGAGTTCTCTCAGTGTGAATTACTGTGATCCTGTAGTCAGGAGTCCTCAGTGTGAATTACTGTGATCCTGTAGATGGAAGTCCTCAGTGTGAATTACTGTGATCCTGTAGTCAGGAGTCCTCAGTGTGAATTACTGTGATCCTGTAGTCAGGAGTCCTCAGTGTGAATTACTGTGATCCTGTAGTCAGGAGTCCTCAGTGTGAATTACTGTGATCCTGTAGTCAGGAGTCCTCAGTGTGAATTACTGTGATCCTGTAGTCAGGAGTCCTCAGTGTGAATTACTGTGATCCTGTAGTCAGGAGTCCTTAGTGTGAATTACTGTGATCCTGTAGTCAGGAGTCCTCAGTGTGAATTACTGTGATCCTGTAGATGGAAGTCCCCAGCGTCATCTTCTTTGATTCTCTGATCAGAAGTCCAAAGCGTCAGCTACTCTGATTCTCTCTGTCTCTCTGTCTCTCTCTCTCTCTCTCTCTCTCTCTCTCTCTCTCTCTCTCTCTCTCTCTCTCTCTCTCTCTCTCTCTCTCTCTCTCTCTCTCTCTCTCTCTCTCTCTATATATATATATATATATATATATATATATATATATATATATATATATATAAATCCTTAGAGCCAGTTACTTTGTGCTTGAAATTGAAAGCCATCATGAAGATTATGGCTTCACACTGTTCTGAACTGCTAGCAGACAGTGTACAGTTATTTCTCTTCACCTGATAACTGTCTGCTGTAGTATTCATCACTATGTACTCCTCTGTCCATCATGGGCATCAAGTGGTAGGAGTACGTGACCAACATAGAAGTCCTAGAAAGAGCTCAACTGCAAAGCATCGAGTCAATGCTCATGCTAAAACAACTTCGCTGGGCAGGGCATATCACCCGGATGTCTGACACTCGCATGCCAAAAGCAGTATTCTATGGGGAGTTGGTCCAAGGCAAACGCAATACAGGCGTACCACAGAAAAGATTCAAGGACCAACTGAAGAAGCAACTATCCCAAGCGGACATCAACCCCAAGACTTGGGAGCAGTCAGCATCAGATAGAGGTGGCTGGAGAGCTTCAACACTCAGGGGAACGCAACACTTTGAGGAAACCAGACGACAGAACATACAGGAGAAGAGAAGGAGAAGGACAGACCCAGGTCAGCAGCCTAACAACACAGGCCAGATCTGCACCTGCCCACAATGCCACTGATCCTGTGTAGATCACGGGTTGGACCGATTAGTCATCAAAGGGCGTGCCGCCCATCCCTGGCGGAACTTCCCGCTAATCTTCGCAAGCGAAGAACTAGCCATCATCACTCCTCTGTCAACAAACAGTATACACTTAATCATCTTCATATGATATATGTGGAAGTATTCATTACTATGTCTTCCTCTCTTAACAGACAGTATACAGTTATTCATCTTCATCTGATAGCTGTTGAAGTATTCATCATGCTGTCTTGCGATGTTAACAGACAGTTTATAGTTATCCACCTTCATCTGACAACTTTCACTATCCTCCTCTGTTCACAGACAGTATAGAGCTATTTTTCTTCATCTGACAGCACTCACTAGCCTACTCTGTTCACAGACAGTATAGAGTTATTTATCTTCATCTGACAGCACTCACTATTCTACTGTGTTCACAGACAGTATAGAGTTATTTATCTTCATCTGACAGCACTCACTATCCTCCTCTGTTCACAGACAGTATAGAGTTATGTATCTTCATCTGACAGCACTCACTATCCTACTGTGTTCACAGACAGTATAGAGTTATGTATCTTCATCTGACAGCCGTCTTTTGTGCTGTTCATGACTGTACTCGTCTGTTCATTGACAGTAACCTACACAGTTATCTATCTTCATCTGACACCTGTCTGATGTGCTTTTCATAAATCCCCTCAGTCAATTTCAGGTTTTGACTTGAACTGACAAATCAGCTGTGCAACTCGCGATAGTTTCTGTTTTACATCGTGTATTCAGGATACAGCGACAGAAAACAGGATGTGCATTACAATTTTGTAGTAATGACCACTGTTTGTCAGGGAATAAATCCCGATGTGGATGACATCTTTTGATATAGCAGCTGCCCCGGTGCACTGGTTCAGGACCTGGTTCGCCTGCTTGGATAGAAGTGGTGGGTTTGAGTTCCACTGGAAGGTTGGAGTTGGGTGTGAGTTGTGGCCTGGTTGTCTTTTTTCCCACAGCTGAGTGGGTTTAGGGAGCTATGCGGAAAGGCTGGAGTGGGGGTGTGTGTTGTGAGTTGTGGCCTGGTTGTCTCTTTCCCACAGCTGAGTGGGTTTAGGGAGCTATGCGGAAAGGCTGGAGTGGGGTGTGTGTTGTGTGTTGTGGGCTGGCTGTCTCTTTCCCACAGGCGAGTGGGAAGGATGGAACCATACCGTGCTTCTCTGAGTGTATTGTCCAGATTTCCTGACTGACACAGCAGGGTGTCTGTATTTCACAGGCCTGGCTAACGCTGGTATACAACATGAAAAAAGAATAGAACACCAGCCTTTCAGGTCGTTTCAGTTGTCGTGGATGTTGTGGGCTCACGGGGAAAGATCGGAGCAACACAGTGGGGTCAACTGATGCGTATCAGAGGTCAGCAGGGTCATGACCACTCAGAGCAACATGAGATCCCACAGCATCAGCTTCACCCTCCAAGTCAACCGTCGTTTAACAGAAAGCTTTAAACTCCATGCTCTCTGAAGCAATGCTCTCATGGTGGCATTGTCTCCACGTTAACCGTCGTTTAACAGAAAGCCTCAAACTCCATGGCCTCTCACGCCCTGCTCTCATCGGGCATCTCTCTGTGGAGTGTCTCTCCATGCTCACGCCTATGCTGAGTTCCTGTCAACGTTCCTAGTGTCAGCAAAATTGTGGGAACTGTCGTTGAACAGACGTAGTGACAACATCTGGAGATGAACGCTCACTTCTGCTGGACCTCCTTAGGCTGCAGGAGAGCTCTGGAGTGGTCCACCTTCTGACATTGACTTGATGTTGATGGCTTCCATTGAACTGACACTGACTTGATGTTGATGGCTCCCACTGAACTGACAATGACTTGATATTGATGGCTTCCACTGAACTGCCATTGACTTGATATTGATGCCTCCCACTGAACTGACACTGACTTGATGTTGATGGCTTCCACTGAACTGACAATGACTTAATATTGATGCCTCCCATTGAACTGACAATGACTTGATATTGATGGCTCCCACTGAACTGCCATTGACTTGATATTGATGGCTCCCACTGAACTGTCATTGATGTTGATGGCTCCCACTGAACTGCCATTGATGTTGATGGCTCCCACTGAACTGACATTGATGTTGATGGCTCCCACTGAACTGACATTGATGTTGATGGCTCCCACTGAACTGACATTGATGTTGATGGCTCCCACTGAACTGACATTGACTTGATGTTGATGCCTCCCATTGAACTGACATTGACTTGATATTGATGGCTCCCATTGAACTGCCATTGATATTGATGGCTCCCACTGAATTGACATTGACTTGATGTTGATGGCTCCCACTGAACTGACATTGATGGTGATGGCTCCCACTGACTGACATTGACTTGATATTGATGGCTCCCACTGAATTGACATTGCCTTGATGTTGATGCCTCCCATTGAACTGACATTGATGGTGATGGCTCCCATTGAACTGCCATTGATATTGATGGCTCCCACTGAATTGACATTGACTTGATGTTGATGGCTCCCACTGAACTGCCATTGATGTTGATGGCTCCCACTGAACTGACATTGACTTGATATTGATGGCTCCCTGTGAATTGACAATGACTTGATATTGATGGCTCCCACTGAATTGACATTGACTTGATGTTGATGGCTCCCATTGAACTGACATTGATGTTAATGGCTCCCCCTGAATTGCTAGTGTAGAGAATGCTACATCAATGTGAAGACGGTCCTATGCTATATCAGTGTGATGACGATCCTATCTGAAGAATGCTACATCAATGTGAAGACGGTCCTCACTGAAGAATGCTACATCACTGTGATGACGGTCCTCACTGAAGATGCTACATCAATGTGAAGACGGTCCTCACTGAAGATGCTACATCAATGTGAAGACGGTCCTCACTGAAGAATGCTATATCAATGTGAAGACGGTCATCACTGAAGATGCTACATCAATGTGAAGACGGTCCTCACTGAAGAATGCTATATCAATGTGAAGACGGTCCTCACTGAAGAATGCCACATCAATGTGAAGACGGTCCTAACGGCAGGAGGAATGTGGGATCATGTGAACATTTCTTCAGCCACAGGCGGCGTTTTTAACTCCCCACCACTCCAACACAAAACATCCTCCGCTAAGGTCTCGTTTAATAAATTCTGAGCCATACCAATACACAGTGCAAGGAGCTCAGCCGAACGCATATTTAGAGCACAGATCAGAGAAAAAGGCACTGATACATGTCCAGTCTCCCCCCCCCACCGACTTCCCCAACACCTCCACTCCCTGCCAGGTGGTCTTACCGTCACACGTGTCGCCGGACCATCCTAGTCTGCAAGTGCAGGCTCCGTTAGTGGGTTCACATGACTGCTGGCAGCCCCTTGGAGCACTGCTTGGTGCAGTCATCTTCAGGCCCGTAGTAACCTGCTTTACACACTGTACACACACACACACACACACACACACACACACACACACACACACACACACACACACACACACACACACACACACACACACACACACACACACACACACACACACACACACATACATGCATCCATGCATCTTCACACGCACGCGTACACGTACGCCCGCAAAGATACAGGCACCAAAGCATCACTGGTGTGGATGACAGACAGGCCATGAAAAAAAACCCACCCATGTGAAAACCCTGACACACACTGAGAGAGTCACTCCACGTACTGACCTTACTGAAAGCTTCAGTCACAAACATAACACTAGCACTATCACTGTGCCACTGGAGAGCAGACTGGAACAAGCCCATGTATCTACAAGACTGAGAAATACGCCCGTCTTGCCAGCAGCTCAGAATGCTCGGTCTCCCATACCAAAGTCCAAGCTCACAGATCTGTGAGACTGAGAAATGTTGGCAGTATAGCTAGCAGCTTAAGAAAAATCGGTCTTCCACGCCACAGTCTTTGCCATAGAGTCTGGAGCATGGCGGGGGGGGGGGGGGGGGGGGGGTGTGTGTAGGCTCATCAGCCTATGATCTGATGAAATAGTTTACGATGCCTGGTAAGAAGAGGACCAGAATTCTTAAGGCATTGGCACAGGCAGCTGAAAGCGGTTCCAGCTGGATCTGGTCAGGGAGCAGAAAGATAAATTTGATACGGCTTAAGCTTCCTAACAGGTGTTCCATGGCGATGGAGTATCTTTCCGTTTAATATCCCTGTTTTTTCTGGCATGCACACAAAACATAAACGTCTGTGAGAGCAAAACTCAGGAAAACATCTTTGGTAATCCCAACACCCCTACCCCACTCTGAGAAAAGTACACACACACACACACACACACACACACACACACACACACACACACACACACACACACACACACACACACACACACACACACGCGCGCGCGCGCACGCACGCACACTTGCACGCACGCACGCACACACACACACACACACACACACACACACACACACACACACACACACACACCGTTTTCTATATAATCCCACTCACCGTCACACGTCGGTCCTGTCCATCCGTCTGAGCGGCAGTTACATTCACCGTTGACGTGGTCACAGGTTCCCTTTTTCACATCCTTCACCACAGCGTTTGCTGCAGGCTGAGCCGTAAGTTCCAGACCCACACTCTCTGCAGAAAGTCATGTTCTGTGTGTATGGATCAACTCACACTGCGCAAACAGTCATGTTCTGTGTGTATGGATCAACTCACACTGTGCAAACAGTCCTGTTCTGTGTGTATGGATCAACTCACACTACGCAAACAGTCATGTTCTGTGTGTATGGATCAACTCACACAGCGCAAACAGTCCTGTTCTGTGTGTATGGATCAACTCACACACTGCGCAAACAGTCATGTTCTGTGTGTATGGATCAACTCACACTACGCAAATAGTCACTTTCTGTGTGTATGCATCAACTCACACAGCGCAAACAGTCATGTTCTGTGTGTATGGATCAATTCACATTATGCAAACATGGTCTGTGTGTATGGATCAACTAACACTATGCAAACAGTCATGTTCTGTGTGTATGGATCAACTCACACTGTGCAAACAGTCATGTTCTGTGCGTATGGATCAACACACTGTGCAAACAGTCATGTCTGTGTGTATGGATCAACTCACACTGTGCAAACAGTCATGTTCTGTGTGTATGGATCAACTCACACTGTGAAGTCCTGTTCTGTGTGTATGGATCAACGAATGTGGGGCTGTCACAGACGCACACTGTATCATCGGAATATAAAGCAGATGTGAAGAATCAGGACACAGGTATATGCTTTATAAACGGTTCATAGACGTTTTTTTTTATTCTGAGGCACAAATCTACACAATCATTTATTTGTGGACTCACTAATTTCTCTGCTAGTTGATGGATGAAGAGGTGTAACGTCTATGAACTTGATCTCACACCTATTAAAGACCTTGAAGAGACTGGATGCTGTCTCAGTGACCACATGCAGGGTGGTCAAGATGGACAGTGACTGACAACACTGGATCCTCTCTCAGTGACCGCGTGCAGGGTGGTCAAGATGGACAGTGAAGAGCCTGACAACACTGGATCCTCTCTCAGTGACCACATGCAGGGTGGCCAAGATGGACAGTGAAGACCCCAGACAACACTGGATCCTCTCTCAGTGACCACATGCAGGGTGGTCAAGATGGACAGTGACTGACAAGAGTGGATCCTCTCTCAGTGACCACATGCAGGGTGGCCAAGATGGACAGTGTGAAACCCAGACAACACTGGATCCTCTCTCAGTGACCACATGCAGGGTGAAAATCAAAGATGGACAGTGAAGAGGACCTGACAACACTGGATGCTCTCTCAGTGACCACATGCAGGGTGGAAAACCCAAGATGGACAGTGAAAACCCAGTGACAACACTGGATCCTCTCTCAGTGGTCCCAGACCATGCAGGGGTGGCCAAGATGGACAGTGAAAACCCTGACAACAGTGGATCCTCTCTCAGTGACCACATGCAAGATGGGGTGAAAACCCTGACAAGATGGACAGGGTGGTCAAGATGGACAGTGAAGACCCTGACAACACTGGATGCTCTTTCAGTGACCACATGCAGGGTGGTCAAGATGGACAGTGAAGATGGCTTTCCCTCAGGTCTGCCACCTGGAGCAGACTACGGCGATGAGGACAGTCACGTCCAGGGTCCGCCCAACATGGCTCCCTCCGCATCCACATGCTGGCAGCCATCTTAGAGCTCTGCTAGTCAAGTTCAGAGATTCACTGTACACCAGACAGAGAACTCTACAACATTCCACGACGCTGTTAGCACCGACTGGTTGGAACAAAAACCGTGTCTGGAATGGAAAGTTCATCTGTGTTCTGTCTTTGATTTCTATTGTCTGAACAGCCACAATCCACTGAGAGTTATAAACTGCCAGAAGGAGAGATGCAGAGATCCGTCTGTGTATGTATAGTGGACAGTGGTTAGCCAGCTTACAGAGGTCTGTAAGAAAGTTAGAGATCCATGGACTATGTGTTTATAGTGGACAATGGTTAGCCAGCTTACAGAGGTCTGTAAGTGAGGTAGATATTATTTCAATATGACTCATATCGAGCGTACAATAAACAGTATAAGAAATGCTTTATCAGCAGATAATGATACTATTGATGCTCTTGCTAAGTATTTAAATGAAGCTACCAATGCCACAAAAAACAAAACAAAACAAAAACAACAACAAAACAACACTTAGTGAGAGTAGTATTGGAATCTTTTTTTTTTTTCTTGTTTTGTATGATCATCTTTTGTAATAAGCGGATGCAGCCCCAGTGTGTGTGTGTGTGTGTGTGTGTGTGTGTGTGTGTGTGTGTGTGTGTGTGTGTGCGTGCGTGCGTGCGTGCGTGCGTGCGTGCGTGCGAGCGTGCGAGCGTGCGTGCATGCGTGCGTGCGTGCGTGCGTGTTGTGTGTGTGTGTGTGTGTGTGTGTGTGTGTGTGTGTGTGTGTGTGTGTGTGTGTGTGTGCGCGCGCGCGCGCGCGCGCTGTGTGCGCGTGTATGTGCGCGTGTGTGTGTGTGTGTGTGTGTGTGTGTGTGTGTGTGTGTGTGTGTGTGTGTGTGTGTGTGTGTGTGTGTGTGTGTGTGTGTGTGTTGTGTGTGTGTGTGAGAGAGAGAGAGAGAGAGAGAGAGAGAGAGAGAGAGAGAGAGAGAGAGAGAGAGAGAGAGAGAGAGAGAATGGAGAAAGGAGAGGAGAGGGGAGCGGCAAGTCGATCGGGATCTCTTGGAGTAGAGGGTGAGATTGGGAGCGCGAGGAGAAGGATGAATGTGAGCTTGTGTTCCTGTTTGAGTTGATGTCTGTAAGGTGTGAGACTTGTGTTTCCTGTTTGAGTTGATGCCTGTAAGGTGTGAGACTTGTGTTTCTGTTTGAGTTGATGCCTGTAAGGTGTGACACTTGTGTTTCCTGTTTGAGTTGATGTCTGTAAGGTGTGAGACTTGTGTTTCCTGTTTGAGTTGATGTCTGTAAGGTGTGCGACTTGTGTTTCCTGTTTGAGTTGATGTCTGTAAGGTGTGAGACTTGTGTTTCCTGTTTGAGTTGATGCCTGTAAGGTGTGACACTTGTGTTTCCTGTTTGAGTTGATGTCTGTAAGTGTGAGACTTGTTTCCTGTTTGAGTTGATGCCTGTAAGGTGTGCGACTTGTGTTTCCTGTTTGAGTTGATGCCTGTAAGGTGCGCGACTTGTGTTTCCTGTTTGTGTTGATGGCTGTATGGCGTGACAAGGGAATGCGGACTGTAAGGAAGGAGTGGGGACTATGAGAAGGGAGGGGGGACTGTGGGAAGGGAGGGGGGACTGTGAGAAGGGAGGGGGGACTGTGAGAAGGGAGTGGGGACGGTGTGAGAAGGAGTGGGGACTGTGAGAAGATTGTGGGGACTGTGAGAAGTGGGGACTGTGAGAAGGTGGGGACTGTGAGAAGGGAGTGGGGACTGTGAGAAGGGAGTGGGGACTGTGAGAAGGGAATGGGGACTGTGAGAAGGGAGTGGGGACTGTGAGAAGGGGTGGGGACTGTGAGAAGGGGTGGGGACTGTGAGAAGGGTGGGGACTGTGAGAAGGGGGGTGGGGACTGTGAGAAGGGAGTGGGGACTGTGAGAAGGGGGTGGGGACTGTGAGAAGGAGTGGGGACTGTGAGAAGGGAGTGGGGACTGTGAGAAGGGGTGGGGACTGTGAGAAGGGGTGGGGGACTGTGAGAAGGGAGTGGGGACTGTGAGAAGGGAGTGGGGACTGTGAGAAGGGAGAATGGGGACTGTGAGAAGGGAGTGGGGACTGTGATGAATGTGGGTGGGGGTACTGGGAGGGACTGGGGACTGTGAGAAGGGAGGGGGGACTGTGAGAAGGGAGGGGGTACTGTGTGTGGGGACTGAGGAGGTGGGAATGGCAGGGCAAAAAATGAAGTCTGAAGGAAGTCCCCTAACAGGATTAAATCGTTCACGTGTGAGCTGATTTATGTGTAACTACATGTACCTTAGTTTAATCCATAACGTTCTGATGGTTTTGTTAATCTCATTATCATCTATTCTCTTATGTTTTAATGATGCAATGCGTCAAATCGTAGGTGTACCTCCCCCCGCCTTAATATCTTATTAGGCAGAGGGCATTAAATCACGAAAGCGTCTCTCTCTCTCTCTCTCTCTCTCTCTCTCTCTCTCTCTCTCTCTCTCTCTCTCTCTCTCTCTCTCTCTCTCAAAATATATTTTTGATGTTGATATTACAATACGATGCTCACATACCCTTCATAAGTGGCCAGACTCTGCATAAATAAGCCAACTAAATAAAAGAGAGAAAAAAAAAAAAAAAGAAAAAAAAAAAAAAAATAACTCACCTGTGTGCTTTTGAGTCATATTGTTTTCAAACAGTTGGAAAATTTACATATGAGACTTAATCGAAAGCCTTCCATGAAATCGACGGGAATCCGTTAGATTATACATACATATTAGAGTTGCTTACCTCCCTACCTCCCTAAATGCCTACCTACGTACGAACTTATATCCCTGCCTACCTGCTTACTTCTTTATATACCTATCTACCTTTCTTTCTTTCTATCCATCTATTTGTCAATAGCACGTGTGTAAGAGAGAGATAGAGAGAGAGAGAGAGAGAGAGAGAGAGAGAGAGAGAGAGAGAGAGAGAGAGAGAGCGATTTGAGGGGGAGGAGAGAGAGAGAGAGAGAGAGAGATGAATGACAATGAATACTGTTTAATGTCATCAGCAAGTAACATGCTATTTGACATGAGGGTATACAGTCTTCTATGAACCCACCATTAAGAAGAAAAACGGAAAAAAAAAAAAAAGCAAAAAAGGCTCGAAAATGAAACAGCCAAACTTTATTTTACACTTTTTTTCTGTTTATTTTTTGTTGTTGTTGTGTTGTTTTAGGCTACAAAGTCAAGTGTTTTTTTTCTTGCGCCTACTAACTGCTTCGGCAATAAACATTGCCATGGACCTTATATATTCTGTTTTATCTGTTTGTAGCAAAGCGACCAAGTTACCCCTCCTTGCAAACGGTGTTCTAAAAACATCATCATATTGCTCTCGTATGTCTTTTTATTCTTTACAACAAAAGAAAAAGTGGAATTCATTCTCTCTGTCATTTTCTTTGCATACCGGACACCTAATAGCAGTTCGGGTTTCAGTTCTATATCAATGTTGGCTTGCGTCAAGACCAAGTGTCCTGGTACGGAATCGTGCCATTGAATCCCTGTGCCATCTTCGTGTAATTGTTAGTAGATATTTTTCAGGCTGTAAATCACTATTAAACTGTAAAAACCATGTATACTTTTCGTTATTTTCCATCTCGGAATGCCAAACTTGCTGATAGGATGAGATCAGACGCTCTTTAAATTCCAGAAATAAAACGTTTGTTGTCCTCGACGCCCTGTTGTTCCAAACAAAACCAAAACCATTTTCGAATAGAAATTTCTTTACTTGAAAACCCCAGTTTTGTCTTCCACTTTCGTGTTGATTTAATAGCATTGTATATGCCTGCCTACAAATCTTGGATGATGGGAGTTTAACAAGACGAAGCCAATATCTCATACATTTAATTTTTGCACGTATCTGCAGAGGGTACCTGCCAGTTTCTCCATATACCATTTTGTTAGAACCATGTATAGGGATATTCAAGAAACGCTTTATTGCTAGTGTGTGTACTTTTTTCCATGAATTGATTCTCGAAATAGCCCCATATTTCGGCACCATAAGTTAGCATTGGTTCCACTTGGGTATTCAACAGCTTCCAAAAGATGGTAGGGTCAATACATCTTAATTTCCTTAGTGATCTTAGAATTTCAGTCACTCCCTTTCTGCCTTTCTACACATTTCTAACACCCCTTGCTCATATAGTTTTGTGGTAAAAATTAAACCTAAGTATTTATAGCTATTGGCTACCAACACTTCTAAATTCCCAAACCACCACTTTTCCCGAGCTGCTAGAAAACCCCCCTTTCTGAAAACGATAATCTTCGTCTTATCTATATTAATAGCCAACTTAAGTCTGTCTGTTTCTTCATTTAATGCATTTAACTGATTCTGTAATCCAACCACCGTGTCTGATAAAAGGATTACATCGTCTGCAAATAATAAAAGGAAGACTTCTGCAGCATTTAGGTATGAACTGTATTCCATGTCTTCCCTTCTTATTTATTTCAAGCGCCAGTTCATTAATGAAAAAGGAAAAACATTGGGGGACTCAATAAACACCCCCTGCTTCACGCCTTGTGGACAATGGAAAAATCAGAGTATAAGCTTTCGTCCCTTACACATGCGATAACTGAACTATAAATCCCCTTTAATGACCTATACTGTTTACCTTGAACACCAGACTTTTTAGTATATCCCACAAAATATTTCTATTAACTGTATGGAAAGCCTTCCGGAAGTCAATAAAAGCAACATACAATTTTCTGTTACTTAATAGGTATTTTTTGAACCAGTGCGTATAAGGTAAATATGTGATCCATAGTACTATAATCTTTTCTAAACCCTACCTGCTCTTCAATATTTTTTCTTCCCGTTCGGCCCATGCACTTAATCTTTTATTTAAAATGGAAGTTTAAACTTTGCTCACGGCACTAGTCAAGGCTACCCCTCGATAACTGTCTGGATTATTGGAATCCTCTTTTTTTGAAAATCAGAACAATTACAGATTTGGCCCATTCCCTTGGAAAATAACCAGAATTAAAAAGTTGTTGAATAACATTTCGAGATAATCAATGATACTGTCAGCAGCATGTTTTAGCATTTCACTCACAATCTTGTCTGGACCAGCACTCTTTCCACATTTCAAGTTTCTAATGCCATTCTTTAATTTCCTCCTTCGTTATATAGTCGTTAAAGAAAGGCTCTTGATGTTCTTGGTCTTCATTCTCAAAATATAAACTATCCTCTCCATCCATATTGTCTATGTCATCACAGTCATTGAATACGCTGAAAAAGTGATCCTGCCACTGTTTGATGCCAATGTCATTATAAACGGTTTTTCTGTTTATAAGCTTCATTGTGTTGTCCAGAATAATTTTGGTTTATTGATAGCGTTTATTAACTTTGCAAGTCTAACTTCATCAAATTTCCTCTTTTTATCCTGTTTAAGATCAGTATATTTTGTTCTCTCCTTTACATAGAGTTCTTCCTGCTGTTTCCTGTAAGTTTCAATCCTCGCTCTTTGGAAACTCTTTAATAAACGTTCTACTAACGTTCTTTTTCTTTACATTCCTTATCGAACCACTCGTTGGCTTTTGAGTTTTTAGGACTCGTAGTTGTAATGAGACAGCTAGCCGCTGCATATAAAGCCATTGTAAATATGTTCAAAGAGTTATCAATATCTTCTTTAGTCTTATCACAAGCATGATCAATGTGTTCCTTGAAGTGTTTGGAACTTACTTCATGTATAAATGTGTCTTTAAAGTCATCCAACCAAACTATCCTCTCTTCTGTCGGGTCAGCTGACTTTTCTGATGATTTTTCTACATCATGTTTTTCCCGTGTTTCCATGTCAGCTGAACTGGGAGGTGCCAAGAAAAGAAGCAATTATTTACAACAAATCGCAAAAGGGAAACAAATCTTCTGACAAAAATAAAATAGTCAACGACACTACAGCCTTGTGGTGCTACAAATGTAAATTCACCCTCGTCTTCACTATTACACGAACCGTTGACTATTTCCAAGTTAAAGAGAAAACACAAATCCAACAGTGATTGCCCCAAAATTATTAATTACTGAATCTTTTGAAGAACGACTCTTAAATAAATCGTCATAATCATCATCATCATCAACAACAACAAAACCAAACGTAAAATTATCTATATAATATGTTCTCTATTCGTGTTTGCTCACACCCAGTTCTGGCATTAAAATCGCTACACATCTTCTTTTTTTTCAAACTCAGTATGACAAAACAACTGGTCTTCCATGGCAAGGATTCCATCTTTCAGGTTACTGTTATCATATGCTGGTGAACTCTCTGGAGGGACATAGCATGCTATAAACATTAATTTTGTTTTTATCAATATCTAGTAACTCTTTATCAATTTTTATTATTATGAAATCGAGATCTACATTTATCCGTTCAACATGCTTTTCATATTTGTTGTTAATAAGCTCTAGAACACCACCTGAGCATCGTCCATGTACTAACAGTTTTTTTGCTGGTGGAACTGAATTTCAAAAAGCCTGAAAAAATATTACTCAAGTCAAACTGTGGTCCAATAAACGTCTCAGTCAGACAAACAAAATCAAATTTATTTATTTATGAACTGTAGAAAGGAAACATCATGCATTTTATAGAACAGATTTTCTACATTGTAATTAAGAAATGTTATTTCCTGTGCCTGTGGTCGCGCGTTGTCCTATTTCTGGCTGTGGCTAGATCGCCGGCTCCTTTGGCTTGAACGGGATGTGTTATCACTGTCCCTTCCGCGTAGGAATGTTTGCATGTTACCCTGAACTGTCCCACCTCTCGACTCTCTACGATCATTGTCACCTCCACGTGCACCCCGGTTTACAGCCCCACCAACCCTGCTCCCACCCCTGCTGGCAGCACACTGAGGACTGGCTTCCTTCAGAACAGGCCGCTGACTGGCTGGCTGAATCACATGATCACTAGGGGAATCCCCTCGGAGTTCAATGCCATTGGCACGATGACCTCGCTCGGCACCTCACACATCGCCACAGCGCTCGTTCGCCACATCCGGCACCCCTGAAGTCACCGTCATTACCCCTGTCGTCGCTGCCATCGTCGTCGTCATCGAAGATGTGTGCACCGCCCGCGAGACCGCCGTGCCCGCTGTCGATACTGCCGTCATCATTCCCTCCGCCGTGACCTCTGCGTACGTGCGTGGGTCGGGTCGCCTCGGGCCAATCACCATCCTCCCCTTCACGAAGTAGGCTGCCTGACCTTCCTGCTTTGCACGTGCAACGAGGGCTGCTTGCTGACTTGTCAGGTCATTGGCAACACGTATGACAATGTTTTCTAGGCTCCACCTGAATGATCTGTCCCTAATTATAAACAATTTGTCAGTCCAGGTGAGAAAATTTTGCAATCATCACTTTTTCGGTGAGCCGTGTCTTGTCTGTCCAACATGGTGCGCTCTGATCAGATCGTCTTCAGCCCACTTCCTGTGTCACCACTGACTTTGTTCAGTGCGTTCATCACTGCACTGGCACATTTCGTGTCATTTTCATGGTCGCAAGAGAGAGAGAGAGAGAGAGAGAGAGAGAGAGAGAGAGAGAGAGAGCGCTTTGATGATTTATTGCCTTCAGCTACAGGGGCCATTAAGGCAAGGGTGTGTGTGGGGGGTCAGGGGGGTACACTTACGACTGGACACATTGCATCATGAAAGTATAAGGAGAATACACATTGTACCATTAAAGTTTAAGGGAAACTAAATGATTAAATTAACAAAACTATCAGGACGTAAAGGATTTAAGGATCGCTCACATTGTTAGGATGGCGCAGATATTTATAACATAAACTCACACGTAAACGATCAAATTCGATTGGAAAACTTCCGTACAGAACGTCCTTTCCTACGGCTACCGTTCCCGTCCCTTTAGTTCCAAAACACAGTTCATATCCCCTTGTCTCACCTCGCACGAATAAACAACAACAGTAAACGCCAGCTCACATTCTTCCATTCCTCCTCCTCCCAACCTCACCCTCTAATCCGATCAGGACAAGGATTTCATATGCACAGGAAGTACATTTTTCAGCTCCTAAGTATCTTCTAAAAAAGTTACAAAGCACAGATTGCAAGGCATACAGAAAAGCCCTGGGAGTTCCCCTTTACGCTTCCATTTTAGGGACATATCATGAAGCTGGGCGTTTTGCCCCTGGATGCTTATCGAAAATTAGCCTGTGCTAAATACATTCTAAGATGTTCTACTTTTAAGAACTCAATGAGGATGAACTTAATATGCGATCTGATTTAGACTTTCCAAAACGCGCAAAAACAATACGATCAAATAAAACCATCCTTATGTACTCCTCAAACCTGTTGAATCACAAAACCATAGCCCCACGTTATCCCCTGAGTCCTATTCCTAATTGGGAACTTATCCCGGCAAGGTTTGATTATAAATACACTGATTTGCAAACGAATGTTAATAATAACGTCTTAGATGCTATGGGCAAGTCACATATAGACGATGGTTACCCTAATCACTTAAAAGTTTACACGACGGATCCCTATTAAATGGCAATGCTGGTTCCGGCTTTGTTATTCCTGCTTTGAAAGTAGATAAATCTTTTCATCTTGGAAAGGGGTTTTCTGTCTTTATGGCTGAACTGATAGCAATTCTAATGGCTCTGCATTATATTATTGACATTCCACGTGATTTTTCCAGAATACTTTTTTGTGTTGATTCCAAATCTGTCCTTCAAGCAATGGAATCTATTGCTGCTACCAATCGTGCCGAGATTATTACCGAACTAAAAATTCTGATCCATTTCCTTACATCTAGAGGGATAACAGTGGACTTTTGCTGGATTCCGTCACACTGTGGGATTGTAGGAAATGAATGGGCGGACAGAACTGCCCGTATGGGATCCCAAAAACTCTGAAAATTCTGTCTATATCAAAATACCTTGGAGCCTTCATGAAACCTGTGGACTCTTTAAAAGAGTATCTTTTAGTCTTTTTATAACCTGTATAAAGATTCAGTATTCTTAAAAAAAATACATGCACAAGATTCTTCACTGAGTTGCTGTTCAAGAACTAGGAAATCTACTCGTCCATCTAACTCGTCCATTCAAATTCGTAAACTGTATACAAAGACGATGTACATGTACACAAATTTCAGGAAACTGGAATCTCTCTTTTATAGGCTTAAAGTTAACGCTCTTCGTACAAAATTCCACAGAAATTTACAATGCGCTTGTGGAGCAGTCTACAGTTTCAATACTCTGCATTTTCTTTTTAATTGTTCCTTTTTTAACTCATCTCTCTCCAGCTTCCGACAAAAAAGATTCCCTATGCATTTTCCAGAATCTTCACGCCTTTTTTCACATTTGTAAATTCGTTGATGTTAAGCCCAGTTGACTCGTTTCTGTAAATATTTCCAGATTTTGTTTTGTTTTTTTTTTTTTTTGTTTGTTTGCTTGTTTTTTAATCTATCTTTTAAATTGTTACATTTAAAACAGTATTTTCATTTACTAGTATTTGCATACACTATTTCCATTTCTCTCATCCACTCATTTCTGCATTATTTTGTCTAATATCACTTAAAGTGAATAGACGTTAAATTGAATAACACACACACACACACACACACACACACACACACACACACACACACACACACACACACACACACACACACACACACACACACGCGCGCGCGCGCGCGCGCGCGCGCGCGCGCACGCACGCACGCATGCACGCACGCACTGAGGCTACATGGCCATCCACTGATTACAAAAGAACATACTAAGACAGAACAAGGAACATTAGATTAAAACACTATTGTCATTAAGTTCTAACTTCTTTTTTCGCGCCTTGGTAGCTTCAGTTAAATTCTTAGCAAGAGCGATGATGGTTGTATCATTATCTGTTGCCAAAGGATTAAAACCAAAAGAGAGAGAGAGAGAGAGAGAGAG
The DNA here is from genome assembly GCA_016801955.1 of Conus betulinus. Taxonomy (NCBI): domain Eukaryota; kingdom Metazoa; phylum Mollusca; class Gastropoda; order Neogastropoda; family Conidae; genus Conus; species Conus betulinus. The sequence continues at coordinate 50,851 of JADBJO010003769.1, forward strand.
AGAGAGAGAGAGAGAGAGAGAGAGAGAGAGAGGACAAGACAAGACAAGGCAAGACAGAATTCTGTATTTACGAGGATAATAGATAAGCACCGATGTGCTTCTTTACATCCTGTCCTCGCCCTGAGTCGAATCAAGGATACAACATAAGAAAAGACAACAAAAGCAGCATGGAAAAAGTGACTAGGACTACAATATGATACGGAAGAAAAATGGAGAGAGAGAGAGAGAGAGAGAGAGAGAGAGAGAGAGAGAGAGAGAGAGAGAGAGAGAGAGACAGACAGACAGACAGACAGACAGACAGACAGACAGACAGACAGACAGACAGACAGAGAGAGTGTGTTATTGGTGGAATATAAAGTTCAGACTTGATGTTTTTATCTTGGCAATATTGTTTCAGTTTTTGAAGGTTGTTTGATCTGGAAGAATCTGTCGTGACAATTATATTGGCTATAGTGCAACAGTGGGTGTTTAGCTTTTCGACAGAGATGTCTCTTTCATTGCAGTTGATTTTTGAAGAAGATTGATTGTTTGTAAGCTCGTTAACAGCTCTCCATACCAATTTTGGGTTCTGGTTTGATGATATTAGTTCTCGATAATCTTTCGTTTATGTGTGTGTGTGTGTGTGTGTGTGTGTGTGTGTGTGTGTGTGTGTGTGTGTGTGTGTGTGTGTGTGTGTGTGTGTGTGCGTGCGTGCGTGCGTGCGTGTGTGTGTGTGTGTGTGGGTGTGTGTGTGTGTGTGTGTGTGTGTGTGTGTGTGGCGCGCGCGCGCGTGTGTGTGTCTGTCTGTGTGTGTGTGTGTGTGTGTGTGTGTGTGTGTGCGCGCGCGCGCGTGTGTGTGTCTGTCTGTATGTGTGTGTGTGTGTGTGTGTGTGTGTGTGGTGTGTGTGTGGTGTGTGTGTGTGTGTGTGTGTTTTTTCTCTGCGCTTTTGTGAATGTATTGCATTTGTCAGTTTTTGTAGATTCCTGTTCATAGCCATGTTGTTTAATCAGGTCTCCGAGAAACCTGCCTCCTGTAACTCTTTAGGTACCATGGCGGTGTAGGATCATGTCGTACTCTAACCGTTTTAGAGGGGCGTGTTTATCATATATTTCTGTAAATGTTTTGATCCACAATTCAACAGCGAGATCTGGATCAGTTATGTTGAAAACTGAAGAGAGATTTGAGTTAAGCAAGTCATGCAGAAAGTCTTGGTTGTTAAAGTTTGTAAGGCAACGGTAGGTTATTGTCTTGTGTCCCGTTTAGGGAATTTTTACTCCTTTTTTGGACCATGTGACACAAACTGATTAATACTCACTACAGTTTAGAACAATGACACAGGCTTCTGTTATGTTAGTTTTATCTGAAACATAAATATGGTCGATAAGTGTCTTCGAGTTTGGTGTGACTTTCGTTGGAGATTCGATGAGCTGATGCAGATTAAGTAGACTGAATGTTTGTGTCCACTGGATTTGCACTTTGAGAAAGCCTGTGTTAAAGTCTCCGAGTAAAATAATTCCCTTGGATTCTAGCGAGACTGCATCCATCATTGTCATAAATTTGTCGACCCAGTTTACTCTTTCAGGTGGGTTCCTGTAGCAGAATCCAACCAAAATGGAAGGGTTTCTTTTTAGCTTAACTTCTATCCAGACATTCTACACTGTTACGCTCTAGGTGTAGACGTCGTTTGAAGCTAAGGGTTTCGTTGATGTAGATAAGACAACCCGTCTCTTTTGGTTGTGTAGGGTCTTTCCGGGTTGTGTTATATCCAGGAATTGTTACATCATTGTCGCTAATGTGTGCAGTTAATCTGGATTCAGAGAGTCCTAAAATATGAAAGGGTTTACCATGATTCCAAGTCAGTGTTGATATATCTGTCTTGTTAACTGCATGTTCGACATCAAAGTGACAGATTTGGAGTCCTTCTTTGCATGTGTGTGTGAGAGAGAGAGAGAGAGAGAGAGAGAGAGAGAGAGAGAGAGAGAGAGAGAGAGAGAGAGAGAGAGAGAGAGAGAGAGAGAGAGAGAGTTCTTACTCTGATGGCATGTTTTCCCGCGTGTTCTGGTTTCTCCATCCAGGCTGACATTCACAGTGGCCGTTTGAAGCGTCACACGTCCCTGCCTCACAGCCCTCGCCGCACTGTACACACGTCGGTATGTAGGTGGACGAGTATGGCGACTGCCGCACTGTGGTCCTGTAGTAGCCTTCATCACATGCTGCACACATGACATGTAGGGAGCATCACATGTCACAGTTCACGATGAAATGAAGCATGACATTAGGGAACATCACATGTCACAGTTCACGATGAAATGAGGCATGACATGTAGGGGAGCATCACACGTCACAGTTCACGATTAAATGAAGCATGACATGTAGGGAGCATCACACGTCACAGTTCACAATGAAATGAACCATGACATGTAGGGGGTATCACACGTCACAGTTCACGATGAAATGAAGCATGATATGTAGGGAGCATCACACGTCACAGTTCACGATGAAATGAAGCATGACATGTGGGGAGCATCACACAATACTCACAGCTCACGATGTAATAGTGAGCAACATGTATTCTCACAGCTCACGATGTCACGATGAACGTGACATGTGGGGAACATTACATAATACTCACAGTTTGTGATAAAATGGAACAAACAGCGAGCATCACACGATTTTCACAGTTCATGATGACATAAAACATGACATCTTCCCCATTCAAATAAAATGAAACACACCATGTACCTAGCATCACACAAACTCAATTCCGTACACATTAAGCTCATGATCAGGCTAGACAGAGATCTGGAACAAGCCAGTTTTCACTTTGTACAGCAGTATGATGAAGTTGTAGTAGACAAACATTAACTTAGAGAACACCGTTTCTGTCGTCTACTGTGTCGTTATGAGAGACAGACGTTCACTTCAGGAACACTGTTTCCATTGTCTACTGCCATGTCGTTCTGAGAGACAGTCGTTCACTTCAAGAACACTGTTTCCATACTCTTCTGCCACGCCGTTCTACAGGACAGACGTTCTCTTCAAGAACACTGTTTCCGTCGTCTAATGCTATGCAGTTCTACAGGATAGACTTTGATTTCAAGCATACCGTTTCCATATTCTACTGCCATGCAGTTCTGAGAGACAGCTGTCCACTTTCAAGAACACTGTTTCCATAGACAACTGTCATGCAGCTGTAAAGGACAGACGCTGACTTCAAGAACAAAAGACAAAAGACTAGTGCAGGCATGCTTCACAAACAAAACAACGTCGTGTGACCCACTCACCGTCACACTTTGGTCCGGTCCATCCGGCTGAGCGACACGAACAATGACCGGCGACATTGTCACACTGTCCTCCATCACATCCCTCACCACACGTTTCACTGCAGCCCTGCCCGTAGTATCCTTTCCCACACTCTGCAAACAGACGTACACAATGCGTGGGTCCATTTATTGAGTGCTGGCATAGAAACACGTATACCCCAAAGTTCGAATGAAACAGGCGTGTGGTCGGGTTTTTATGATCCAAACTAAGCAGACCCTCAGGATTATTGTTTACTTATTAACTTACTTAGTTACGTACTTATTTTCTTATGTAATTACATACTTCCTACCTTGCTTACTCACTTACTAACTTACTGACTTACTGATTAAGTTGCTGACTGACTCACTTTCTGTCCGTTATACCTCTGGCACACAGGGCAGCAACCAAGCCCCCCCCCCCCCCCCCCCCCCCCTCACTGGTCCGTTATACCTCAGGCACACAGGGCAGCAACCCAGCCCCCCCCCCCCCTCACTGGTCCGTTATACCTCAGGCACACAGGGCAGCAACCAAGGCCCCCCTCACTGGTCCGTTATACCTCGGGCACACAGGGCAGCAACCAAGGCCCCCCTCACTGGTCCGTTATACCTCGGGCACACAGGGCAGCAACCAAGGCCCCCCTCACTGGTCCGTTCTGAGCTTTCTTCCGGACTGAAGTCAGGTGAGTTTCAGGGCACATCGTAGGATTGTGGCATAGGTTTAAAACCTCCGATTTCAATACACACAGGATTATGGCATGACTTTATGCCACTCACACAGGCACTGAGGATTATGGCATGACTTTATACCACCCGGATTAAACAGGCACGGAGGATTGTGGCATGATTTTATGACGCCCAAATTAAACAGGCACGGAGGATTGTGGCAAGACTTTATGTCACCCGAATTAAACAGGCATGGAAGATTGTGGCATGACTTTATGACGCCCAAATCAAACAGGCATGGAAGATTGTGGCAAGGCTTATAACATTCGAATGAAACAGGCACGAATGACCATGACATGGGTTTACAATATCCGATTTGAACACACAGGATTATGGCATGACTTTAATCCATCCGAATTATATAGGCATGGAGGATTATGGCATGGGTTTAAAGTAGCCGACTTCAACACACAGAGGATTATGGCATGACTTTAAGCTACCCGAATTAATCAGACACGGTGGATCATAGCATGGGTCTAAGGTGCCCGATGAAAACAGAGACGTAGTATTGTGTCAGCAAAACTGGGGTCGTTTGCCTCCCCTTGAAAACAGAGACGTAGCATTGTCGTAGCAAAACTGGGGTCCTTTGCCTCCCCTTGAAAAAACAGACGTAGCATTGTCGTAGCAACACTGGGGTCTTTTGCACCACCATGAAAACAGAGACGTAACATTGTTGTAGCAACATTGAGGTCCTTTGCCTCCCTATGTTTCTTGCATACAAACTGCCGCCCCCACCTCTTCCCCAATTAAAGTACCACCCCACCTCTTCCCCAACGTATGTCCTCATCTCCCGGTCCTGAGTTCATGGCAATAGAGGGAACTGAGGTTCCGAAGTCTGTACCAGGATCACTGCGAACAGCAAACACATCCTTGCAATAGAAGGGAAAGTGCCTACTTATGAAAACAGAAATGAACAACACTTCCACAGTAAGGCAAGCAAACACCGATATAGTACAGAGAGAGAGAGAGAGAGAGAGAGAGAGAGAGAGAGAGAGAGAGAGAGAGAGAGAGAGAGAGAGAGAGAGAGAGACGAGCAACACATCCAAGGTGTTGTAGAAGATCACACACGCGCACACACACACACACACACACACACACACACACACACACACGCACGCACGCACGCACGCACGCACGCACGCACGCACGCACGCACACACACACACACACACACCACGCACACGCACGCACATACTCTACTTTGCCCACAGTCGTCTCCTCTGAAGCCTGGCGGACAGTGGCAGGTGTAAGAGCCGTCTGTATGTAACATGTTCCTCCGTTCTGACAGGGGCTGGCCTCACATTCGTTTATGTCTGGAACATACAGTTTGCAGCTGATACCAGCCATTGATGTCTGGATCATACAGTTTGCAGCTGATACCAGTCATTGATGTCTGGAACATACAGTTTGCAGCTGATACCAGCCATTGATGTCTGGAACATACAGTTTGCAGCTGATACCAGTCATTGATGTCTGGAAACATACAGTTTGCAGCTGATACCAGCCATTGATGTCTGGAACATACAGTTTGCAGCTGATACCAGTCATTGATGTCTGTAACATACAGTTTGCAGCTGATACCAGCCATTGATGTCTGGAACCAACAGATTGCAGCTGATATCAGCCATTGATGTCTGGAACATACAGTTTGCAGCTGATACCAGTCATTGATGTCTGGAACATACAGTTTGCAGCTGATACCAGTCATTCATGTCTGGAACATACAGTTTGCAACTGATACCAGTCATTCATGTCTGGAACATACAGTTTGCAGCTGATACCAGCCATTGATGTCTGGAACATACAGTTTGCAGCTGATACCAGTCATTAATGTCTGGAACATACAGTTTGCAGCTGATACCAGTCAAATGTACATACAAACCATGAAAACACAAACCAAATGAGGACCGGCAATGAGAGAGAGAGAGAGAGAGAGAGAGAGAGAGAGAGAGAGAGAGAGAGAGAGAGAGAGAGAGAGAGAGAGAGAGAGAGAGAGAGAGAGAGAGAGAGAGCTGAGAGAGAGAGAGAGAGAATGACGTTTGCTGAATTAAACAAACGACTGAATTACAGTAGACCTAATGTCTTTGTCATTCTGCAACAGTAACATGGCTACAGACAAGACAATGACAACGGCTTCATTTGGGGAGTGTTTTTGACATGTAAACACGAAAGAACCATTGGAAAAAAAAATGAGTACAAACCGTTCCATCTACACCAACTTCCCATCTCTTTACAGACTGATTCATCTCATTACAGACTGATTCATCTCATTACAGACTGATTCATCTCATTACAGACTGATTCATCTCATTACAGACTGAATTGTCTAGTACAACTGGCCATGGTAATGAATGTAGTACAATTGGCCATGGTAATGAATGTAGTACAACTGGCCATGGTAATGAATGTAGTACAACTGGCAATGCTAATGAATGTAGTACAACTGGGCATGCTAATGAATGTAGTACAACTGGCCATGGTAATGAATGTAGTACAACTGACCATGGTAATAAATGTAGTACAACTGGCCATGGTGATGAATGAAGTACAACTAACCATGGTAATGAATCTAATACAACTAACCATGGTAATGAATGAAGTACAACTAACCAAAGTAATGAATGTAGTACAACTGACCAAAGTAATGAATGAAGTACAACTAACCATGGTAATGAATCTAATACAACTAACCATGGTAATGAATGAAGTACAACTGACCATGGTAATGAATGTAGTACAACTGACCATGGTAATGAATGTAGTACAACTGACCAAAGTAATGAATGTAGTACAACTGGCCATGGTAATGAATGTAGTACAACTGACCATGGTAATGAATGAAGTACAACTGACCAAAGTAATGAATGTAGTACAACTGACCTAAGTAATGAATGTAGTACAACTGGCCATGGTAATGAATGTAGTACAACTGGCCATGGTAATGAATGTAGTACAACTGACCTAAGTAATGAATGTATTACAACTGGCCATGGTAATGAATGTAGTACAACTGACCAAAGTAATTAATGTATTACAACTGACCATGGTAATGAATGTAGTACAACTGACCATGGTAATGAATGTAGTACAACTGACCAAAGTAATGAATGTAGTACAACTGACCATGGTAATGAATGTAGTACAACTGACCTAAGTAATGAATGTAGTACAACTGACCATGGTAATGAATGTAGTACAACTGACCATGGTAATGAATGTAGTACAACTGACCAAAGTAATGAATGTAGTACCACTGACCATGGTAATGAATGTAGTACAACTGGCCAAAGTAATGAATGTATTACAACTGACCATGGTAATAAATGTAGTACAATTGACCATGGTAATGAATGTAGTACAACTGGCAATGGTAATGAATGTAGTACAACTGACCATGGTAATGAATGTAGTACAACTGATCAAAGTAATGAATGAAGTACAACTGACCATGGTAATGAATGTAGTACAACTGTCCAAAGTAATGAATGTAGTACAACTGACCATGGTAATGAATGTAGTACAACTGACCATGGTAATGAATGTAGTACCACTGACCAAAGTAATGAATGTAGTACAACTGACCATGGTAATGAATGTAGTACAACTGACCATGGTAATGAATGTAGTACAACTGTCCAAAGTAATGAATGTAGTACAACTGACAATGGTAATGAATGTAGTACAACTGACCAAAGTAATGAATGTAGTACAACTGACCATGGTAATGAATGTAATACAACTGATCAAAGTAATGAATGAAGTACAACTGACCATGGTAATGAATGTAGTACCACTGACCAAAGTAATGAATGTAGTACAACTGACCATGGTAATGAATGTAGTACAACTGACCATGGTAATGAATGTAGTACAACTGTCCAAAGCAATGAATGTAGTACAACTGACCATGGTAATGAATGTAGTACAACTGGCCATGGTAATGAATGTAGTACAACTGACCATGGTAATGAATGTAGTACAACTGACCATGGTAATGAATGTAATACAACTGATCAAAGTAATGAATGAAGTACAACTGACCATGGTAATGAATGTAGTACAACTGATCAAAGTAATGAATGAAGTACAACTGGCCATGGTAATGAATGTAGTACAACTGACCATGGTAATGAATGAAGTACAACTGACCATGGTAATGAATGAAGTACAACTGACCATGGTAATGAATGTAGTACAACTGACCAAAGTAATGAATGTAGTACAACTGACCATGGTAATGAATGTAGTACAACTGACCATGGTAATGAATGTAGTACAGCTGACCATGGTAATGAATGTAGTACAACTGACCATGGTAATGAATCTAATACAACTGACCATGGTAATGAATCTAATACAACTGACCATGGTAATGGATCTAATACAACTGACCATGCTAATGAATCTTTGTCTGGTAAAACCACTCACGGAGAAAAGGCCTCTCTCTCTCTCTCTCTCTCTCTCTCTCTCTCTCTCTCTCTCTCTCTCTCTCTCTCTCTCTCTCTCTGAAAAAAAATGAAATAATAAATAAATAAATAAAATAAAAAAATAAAAAATAAATAAATAATAAATAAATAAAAAATAAAAAAATAAAATAAAATAAAATAAAATAAATAAAATAAAAATAAAATAAAATAAAATAAATAAATAAAATCAGATCCAGGGTGTGCTCCATGTGTCTGAACCATATACAACAGAAAAAAAACCTTCACATTCGTGTTGACCATTCTTCTCCTGTGATGAAGCCAAAGGGTTGTGGAAGGCCATGTGGGTCATTGAACATTCTTCTCCTGTGATGAAGCCAAAGGACTGTGGAAGGATGTGGGTCGTGTTGACCATTCTTCCCCTGTGATGAAGTCGTGTGCCCATGTGGGTCGTGTTGACCTTCTACTCCTGTGATGAAGCCAAAGGGCTGTGGAAGCCCATGTGGGTCGTGTTGACCATTCTACTCCTGTGATGAAGCCAAAGGGCTGTGGAAGCCCATGTGGGTCGTGTTGACCATCTACTCCTGTGATGAAGCCAAAGGGCTGTGGAAGCCATGTGGGTCGTGTTGACCATTCTACTCCTGTGATGAAGCCAAAGGACTGTGGAAGGCAGTGTGGGTCGTGTTGACCATTCTACTCCTGTGATGAAGCCAAAGGACTTGGAAGGCCATGTGGGTCGTGTTGCCCATTCTACTCCTGTGATGAAGCCAAGGGCTTTGGAAGCCCATGTGGGTCGTGTTGGTCTACTCCTGTGATGAAGCCAAAGGGCTTTGGAAGCCCATGTGGGTCGCAGGGTGTGGTGAAAGCATGCCGCGCCTTGTTGATGCAGCTGCTGATGTCTTGATCTGTTCCACCATCATCGAGTTGCGTCTAATGGGTACACGAGTACTTACCTGGGTTAGAGGTAACCAGTGATAGATGGTAGGCTCTGTCTTTGTTGACGTCACCACTTGATGTAAGCCTGGTTGGTCGGCTGTCCATGTGGACACGTGTTTGCCTGAACTCTCTTCTGCGCTGGGTCAGTAATTGTGGATGGAACAGACCCTGAGTTATTCTTCTGGCTCAGTCAGTGAAACTTGACACAGGATGACAGAGGTAGGGGAGACACTCCGGGAGTTGGTTTTACACACTGTAAAGCTGTTGTTTCCAGCCCTAATGGCCTATGGTGAGTCTGAGTGGCGTTAGGCTGGAACTGTCCTGTCAGAGACTTAAGCCACACACCATGTTTCTGTGGTCTGTCTGTGTGATATGTTGTAAGAGGAAGACGACACCCAAGTAAAGGTTTGGACAGGATGGGTGAGTTCTCTTGTTTGAATGGAGACAGGGACAACTCAACGCGGTAAGTATGATGGGAGTTAGGACAGGAGGGGGTGAGTTCTATTGTTGGAATCGACAAAGGGATTTCTCAACGCGGTAAGCATGACGCCAGGCCGGTCATATTAAACACAAGAGCCCTTTGGATCTGGAGGTTTCCAGTCTTGAACACCGAGAGATGAAGTGACGTTGCTTGCAATCTCGGGTCACAACAGTCCTTTGAGTCTGGTAGGTCTCCAGTCTTTAACACCGAGAGATGAAGTGACGTTGCTTCAATCCTGGGTCACAACAGTCCTTTGAATGTGGAAAGTTTTCAGCCTTTAACACCGAGAGATGAAGTTACTTTGCTTGCCACCAGGGTCACAACAATCCTTTAAATCTGGGAGCTTTTCAGCCTTGAACACCTAGAGGTGAAGATACGTTGCTTTGGATCTGGGAGGTTTCCAGCCTTGAACACCCAGAGATGAAGTTACGTTGCTTTGGATCTGGGAGGTTTCCAGCCTTGAACACCCAGAGATGAAGTTACGTTGCTTTGGATCTGGGAGGTTTCCAGCCTTGAACACCCAGAGATGAAGTTACGTTGCTTTGGATCTGGGAGGTTTCCAGCCTTGAACACCCAGAGATGAAGTTACGTTGCTTTGGATCTGGGAGGTTTCCAGCCTTGAACACCCAGAGATGAAGTTACGTTGCTTTGGATCTGGGAGGTTTCCAGCCTTGAACACCCAGAGATGAAGCTACGCGGCTTGCCATCTGGGTCACGCATTTGATAGGAAGTGAGTCGTCATGGAGTAAAATGAGTGACGGCACTTCTCTGGTGTGACGAGGGTGACACAGAGATGCCCGCCCAGTCCACCAGATCCACCCAAACTTACAGATAGCATTGGGAAAGATACCCGCCCAGTCCACCAGATCCACCCAACTTAAGATAGCATTGGGGAAAGATACCCGACCAGTCCACCAGATCCACCCAACTTACAGATAGCATTGGGAAAGATACCCGCCCAGTCCACCAGATCCACCCAACTTACAGATAGCATTGGGAAAGATACCTGACCAGTTCACCAAATCCACCCAACTTACAGATATCATTGGGGAAAGATACCCGACCAGTCCACCAGATCCACCCAACTTACAGATAGCACTGGGGAAAGATACCCTACCAGTCCACCAGATCCACCCAACTTACAGATAGCATCAGGAAAGGGAATGTTTCGGGGCCTGTATCTGTGACTCGAGACAGAATGGGGGAGGTATGTCGCCATGTAGTTATGACGTCAGAACTCCACAGATGCTTAAACAGATGAGTCATGCCCGTGCAGATGGCATATGACGTATAATCTCTAACAGTCCTGACGTCATGTCTGTTTTAGAACGCAGACCCAGGAAGAGAATGACAATAAGAAGGGGGAGGGGGAGGGGGTGAGGACTGACGTCATAAAATGATGTAAACCTGATATTGCAAAGGAGAGAGAGAGAGAGAGAGAGAGAGAGAGAGGGGGGGGGGGTTTGGATGGTGATTATGGTCAACTTGTGACAAGGGGCAAAAACAATCCGCTTTAAGCGGTGACTAAGGAAGAAAGAACTCTCACAATCATGACTATGGATGGATGACACACCTCGAACCCTAATGACGGATGAAAAACCCACCAGTGACACACCTTAAGCCCTAATGAAGGAAGAAAAACCCACCAATAACACACCCTGAACCCTAATGAAAGATGAAAAACCCACAATGACACACCCTGAACCCTAATGAAGGATGGAAAAACCACCAATAACACACCCTGAACCCTAATGAAAGATGAAAAACCCCCACCAATGAGACAACCTGAACCCTAATGAAAGATGAAAAAACCCACCAATGACACACCCTGAACCCTAATGAAAGATGAAAAACCCACCAATGACACACCCTGAACCCTAATGAAAGATGAAAAACCCACCAATGACACACCCTGAACCCTAATGACGGATGGAAAACCCACCAATGACACACACCCTGAACCCTAATGACGGATGGAAAACCCACCAATGACACACCCTGAACCCTAATGACGGATGAAAAACCACCAAATGAGACACACCCTGAGCCCTAATGAAGGATGAAAAACCACCAATGACACACCCTGAACCCTAATGAAGGATGAAAACCCACCCAATTAGACACCCTGAGCCCTAATGAAGAATGAAAAACCCACCAATGAGACACCCTGAGCCCTAATGAAGGATGAAAAACCCACCAATGACACACCCTGAACCCTAATGACGGATGGAAAACCCACCACTAACACCCTGAATCCTAATGAAGATGAAAAACCCACCAGTGACACACCCTGAATCCTAATGAAGGATAAAAAACCCACCAACCACACACCCTGAACCCTAATCAAGGATGACAAACCCACCAATGACACACCCGGAACCCTCATGACGCATGAAAAAACCGACCCTGAACTATAACAAAGGACGAAGGACGCGCTGTGAATCATGGCAAAAGACACCACGGCCTATCTAAATCATGGCCACAGCCACCACAGCCTGTCTGAATCATGCCACAGCCACCACGGCCTGTCTGAATCATGGCCACAGACACCACAGCCTGTCTGAATCATGGCCACAGACACCACGGCCTGTCTGAATCATGGCTACAGACACCACAGCCTGTCTGAATCATGGCCACAGACACCACAGCTGGTCTGAATCATGGCCACAGACAGCACAGCCTGTCTGAATCATGGCCACAGACACCACAGCCTGTCTGAATCATGACCACAGACAGCACAGCCTGTCCTGTTCGGTCACAGGGTCAACAGTGTTTGTCACCATGACGGTTCCGGACCATCTCTTTCAGCATGTCAGCCAGATGTGGTGAGAAGGGCGGTGAGAACTGTGGAGAGCTGCATGCAAGTCGCCATCTTTGGAACAGAGGAAAGCTGCATGCAAGTCGCCATCTTTGGAACAGAGGAAAGCTGCATGCAAGTCGCCATCTTTGGAACAAAGGAGAGCTGCATGCCAGTCACCATCTTGGAACAGAGGAAAGCTGCATGCAAGTCACCATCTTTGGAACAGATTAAGGTGTTCGTCTTGGCGGTACTTCAGATTCATGACAGCTGTTCTGTTTCTTCATCCTCCCCTCCCAGCCGTTTGTAGTTCTGTCCTTCCGCTTGGCGGTATTTAAGAGACACGGTAGCTTTTTTTTTTTTTTTTTTCTGACTCTCCACCCCCCTCCCAGCTGTTTATAGTTCTGTTCTGTCCATTACCTTGGCTGTATTCTAGATGTCATGTATTTAGATTCATGATAGCTTTCTGTTTTCTGAGACCCCCCCCCCCCCCCCCTTCCCCCTCCCAGTTGTTTTGTGGTTCTGTCCACCATGTTGACAGTATTTCAGATTCATGATAGCTGTTGTGTTTTCTGAGACACCCCCCCCCCCCCCCCCTTCCCCCTCCCAGTTGTTTGTGGTTCTGTCCACCATGTTGACAGTATTTCAGATTCATGATAGCTGTGTGTTTTCTGACTCCATCCTCACCCCCAGTCTGTTTCCAGTTGTGTCCATTATCATGGCAGTAGTTAACATTCCTGATGGTTGTTCTCTTTTCTGACTCCCCCTCCAGCTGTTTATGGTTCTGTTCATTATCTTTTAAGTTTTGTTTTGTTTGTTTTGTTTTTAGATTCATGACAGCTGTTCTTTTTTTATTTTATCAGGTTGGCCGGACGTGTATGCGGTTCTGAATATCTGTCGTTAGGCCGCAGACTCCTGTCGTTTTTTTTTATGACAACGTTACTGGTTGTTCCTAGATACACGGGGGACAACTCCTATTCCCAAGTTGCAAAACATCTACGGAGTTGTTTCCCTTGAAAGTTTTACCCCCCCCCCCCCCCCCCCCCCCCCCCTTCCATTCCAAGCGGTTTATGATTCTGTCTCTTTTTCTTGGCAGTATTTAAGACTGATGATAGTTGTTCTGTTTTCTGACCAACCCCCACCCCCCAGCTGTTTATGATTCTGTCTCTTGTCTTGGCAGTATTTCAGATTGATGATAGCTGTTCTGTTTTCTGATCTTCCGCCCCCTCCCCCACCCCCACTCTCGCTGTTTGTGGTTATGTTCATTATCTTGGCACTGGAAGGGTCAGTAGATCTAGCTTATATGCATTTCTCACTCCGAAAGCTATCTTTGAATATTCTGTAATCATATTTCATTCTGATCCATTTCAGTAAACCTATTTTGTAGATACTGATTCAACAAAATTCCCTGTACCTCTATTTCAAATTGCTCATCACACACTTATGTCTTTTTTATGTTTTTATATAATGCCAACTTGTCTACTTCATTTTGACGTGTCCCACGCAC
>JADBJO010003769.1:75000-82500 GCA_016801955.1 Conus betulinus
TTAACGCTCCATCAGCCGATCCAGCTGCACTGAACTATCCTTAGCTGACCAATAAGGATGACCATCCCAGTCCTCACAGATGAAGTAGAGGCAGAGGTAGAATCGCTCCAAAGAAAGGCCAGCTGGAACAGACGGTCAGTCTGCAGAGCTGAAGGGCCGGGGGAGAAGAAGAGAAAGGTCAGTTATAACAGACGGTCAGTCTGCAGAGCTGAAGGGCCAGGGGGGAGAAGAAGAAAGGTCAGCTGGAACAGACGGTCAGTCTGCAGAGCTGAAGGGCCAGGGGAGAAGAAGAAAGGTCAGCTGGAACAGACGGTCAGTCTGCAGAGCTGAAGGGCCAGGGGAGAAGAAGAAAGGTCAGCTGGAACAGACGGTCAGTCTGCAGAGCTGAAGGGCCAGGGGAGAAGAAGAAAGGTCAGCTGGAACAGACGGTCAGTCTGCAGAGAAGAAGAAAGGTCAGCTGGAACAGACGGTCAGTCTGCAGAGCTGAAGGGCCAGGGGAGAAGAAGAAGAAAGGTCAGCTGGAACAGACGGTCGGTCAGTCTGCAGAGCTGAAGGGCCGGGGGGGAGAAGAAGAAAGGTCAGCTGGAACAGACGGTCAGTCTGCAGAGCTGAAGGGTCGGGGGAGAAGAAGAAAGGTCAGCTGGAACAGACGGTCAGTCTGCAGAGCTGAAGGGTCGGGGGAGAAGAAGAAAGGTCAGTTATAACAGACGGTCAGTCTGCAGAGCTGAAGGGCAGGGGGGAAGAAGAAGAAAGGTCAGCTGGAACAGACGGTCAGTCTGCAGAGCTGAAGGGCCAGGGGAGAAGAAGCTGTCAAGGTCCTGAAAGTTGTCTGTAGGAGATCTGGTAGACAGAAGAATAACCGGCACCACAGGCCCAGTCCTTGGTCATCACAGTCCCCCGACAAAGGTAACATTCAGCTATGTCAGAACTGCCTCACGATCAGCCGTATCAGCTAGTCCAGGAAAGGATTCTGAACATTCCACTCAGTTTACTGATACCACAAGCAAGAAAGATTTTTACTGATGAGCAAGCGGGTTTCCGAGCTGCAAGAGGACCACCGGAAAAAAAATCTTGAAACCCCAAATCCTTGTGAGAAATATCCATAGCACCAGAACATGTATACCATGTTGTCATGGGCTTTGAAAAAGCGTTGGACAGAGTCTCACATGCAGCCTTATGGGCGACCCTGAGCAAGCACAGTGCAAGTGGGAACTTTGTCTGGGTGATAGAGCAACTTCATGAAAGCGCCACCAGTGGAGTCCTGTACAATGACAGACTAAGGCGAATCATTCTGTGACAGTGTTGGCGTCAGACAGGGTTGTGTGCTCTCTCCCATCCTCTTCAACATCCTACTGGAAACAGTAAGCATTTGAGGCAGGACAACCGCCGTCTTCACCTTTCCTGGACAGAGTGGATAGCTCGGTTGTATAGAAAGAGATTTCACCCGACTAGTAAAACGCCTGCAGAAGCATCCGGAGCATATAGCATGAACATGAGTGGAGCAAATACCAAAACTGATGACCAGCAACACAAACGTCATCGAAAGAGACATCACAAGATATGCCAAAAGTGGAGACAGCAAGCTGCTTCAAGTGTCTGGCTGCAGTGGTGATAGGTGAAAGGTCACGACCAGAAGCCCTGTCTAGAACTGCTTAAGGCAAAGGCGCTACCAGAGCTAAAGACCATCTGGATCAACAGTAACATCTCTCTCAGTTCCTAAGTATCAGTCTTTTTCTGTGTGTCAAAACGGTCACCCTGAAAACGAATTGACAGAAAAGAATGGAGGCATTTGAAATGATTTCTACCGCAAGATCCTAGGCATCTCCTACAGAGAGCATGTGCACGAAAGAAGAGGCATTTGAAATGACTTCTACCACAAGATCCTAAGCATCTGTTACACAGTCCGTGTGTGCAAAAGAAGAGGCATTTGAAATGACTTCTACCACAAGATCCTAAGCATCTGTTACACAGACCGTGTGTGCAAAAGAAGAGGCATTTGAAATGACTTCTACCACAAGATCCTAAGCATCTGTTACACAGACCGTGTGTGCAAAAGAAGAGGCACTTAAAATGACTTCTACCACAAGATCCTAAGCATCTGTTACACAGACCGTGTGTGTGCAGAAGAAGAGGCATTTGGGATGACTTCTACCACAAGATCCTAAGCATCTGTTACACAGACCGTGTGTGCAAACGAAGAGGCATTTTAAATGACTTTCACCGCAAGATCGTAGGCATCTCCTACACAGACGGTGTGTACAGAAGAGACATTTGAAATGACTTCTACAGCAAGATCCTGAACATCTCCTACACAGACTGCGTGTGCAGAAGAAGAGATGACTTCTACTAAAGACACTGAAACCGAAATGGTACAGCAACATCTGTCCATCACATGACCCTGCAAACATTCTATTCTTTGGCAAGGCAGTGTATCAGGAAACAGGAGAGGGCGGACGGAGAAAGACGAAGAAAGAGGTGGTTGAACAAACATTATTTGGCAAGGCAGCATATCAGGAACAGGAGAGGGAGGACGGAGAAAGAGACGAAAAAAAAAAGAGAAAAGAGCTGGTTGAACAAACATCCAGGAGTGGACAGGTCTGACCTCACCCGATTTCCAGAGAGCGGCAGGGCAGGGAATAGACGAGGATGAAATGCATTGTAGATTCCGTTCATTCTCCAATGACCCTAGGCTTTAGAGATTGGGGAGAAAAATAAACTAATATGTCTTGGAATACAACCATAAAGTTACCGGTCATGATAAGTTAGTAGAAGGTACTACACGGATGTAAAGATGAAGTTTCAGGTCTTAGTAAATTTCGTAAGGGTACTCTCGGCATATAACAAAAAAAGAATGCAGGTCTTGTATATGTAGTAAAGGGTACTCTACAGGTGTAAGGACGAAGGTTTTGTTGTCTATGTCAGTGTAGTGGTGGATGTTCCGGGGAAGTAACGGTGCAGGGACCAGTCTCAGTGACTTTACACCACTCTGTGGCTCAGACCACTCTGTGTGGCTGCAGTGAAGGATCAGAACCCAAACCCAAGTCCTGTTGTTTATAGCCCAGCCAACCACTGAGGCCATGTTACGGCTTTGACTTCATTAAAACCAGAACTGACCATTTTCCATGTCGCACGCTGTCAGAGATAATTGTGAAGTTAGAATTTTAGTTGTGTGTTCGCCATGAAAGGAGGAAAGTCTGTTGGGGGTTGAATGGAGAAGGAAATGGGGAGTTGTAGAAAGAAGGGAGGGAAGGAGGGTAAAAGGGAAAGGTTTGGGGAGACGGGGGGGGGGGGGGGGGGGCGTGACCCATCGTATCTTTTCACCTTTATTTGTTCTTAACACTCACGTCGCCATGTTTATTTTCGTGCCAATATGAAAGAATTTGAAAATGAGAATGTTATGAGTGGATAGCAAGTGACAAGTTTTTATTTCTTGTTTTTATACACAGAAAAGAAATCTCTTGAACTCAGTACAGTTCATTATTTATCAGATCAGTTCCAAAATGAACTGGTTTGCTAGTGTTTGTCATCCACTGACAGAGACATAAACACCTACACACCGTGTTTGTCATCCACTGACAGAGACATAAACACCTAAATGTACCCAGCTACACGGCACCACCCCTCACCGTGACCTAGCTCAAGGGCATACACCTTGGGAAAAAACAGACAGAACAGACAGACGCATATCCAAGCCACCAACATGGCAGGACAGTAGTCAGTAACAGGATAGGAAATCAGTAACCCAGACAGTAGTCAGTAACAGGATAGGAAATCAGTAACCCAGACAGTAGTCAGTAACAGAATGTGAAATCAGTCACTCAGACAGTAGTCAGTAACAGAATGTGAAATCAGTCACTCAGACAGTAGTCAGTAACAGAATGTGAAATCAGTCACTCAGACAGTAGTCAGTAACAGAATGTGAAATCAGTCACTCAGACAGTAGTCAGTCAGTAACAGGATTTGAAATCAGTCACCCAGACAGTAGTAGTCACAGGACAGGTCACAGGACACCCAGAAAGAAGTCAGTCCCAGGACAGACATCAGTCAGGCAGTTGTCAGTAATACGATATGAAATCAGTCACCCAGGCAGTAGTCAGTCACAGGACAGGAAATCAGTCACCCAGACAGTAGTCAGTCACAGGACAGGAAATCAGTCACCCAGACAGTAGTCAGTCACAGGACAGGAAATCAGTCACCCAGACAGTAGTCAGTCACAGGACAGGAAATCAGTCACCCAGACAGTAGTCAGTCACAGGACAGGAAATCAGTCACCCAGACAGTAGTCAGTCACAGGACAGGAAATCAGTCACCCAGAGATATGGAAGGGTGGGGAAACGGATGAAGCACGGTTCCAACTTTAACTTGTAGCAGCATGGCTGCCACAGAAATAGTATGGCAATATAAAAAGACCACAGAGTCCGTGGGGACCACGTACCGTCACACTTCTTGCCTGTCCATCTCCGCACACACTGACAGCTGCCGTCAATGCGGTTACACTTTCCATCCTTACATCCAGTGCCGCATGATTCACTGCAATCTTTACCATACCGACCGTACCCGCATGCTGCAAGCAGATCAGATGCATTATAGGGAAATACTTCCAGCAATCCTTTAAAAGACACACTGTCACATTGTTACTCAAAATACCATCTGAAATCATCATAGAAACAGTCAGAAGTCAGTAAACGAAATCATTGTCAAAACGCATTAAACGGAAACACTGTCAGAAATCACTGTCACGAATAGTGAAGTAGAGATTTTGAAAGAAACAAACTCACAGGAAAGAAACTGCCGGACATCCTCCGGAAAAAAAAAGCAGCCTCAGAAAATGTTTGAAAGACGGACGCTTTGGACTCGTAATACCGAAGTACGTACTGCTTGAAGTTTCGAAGCAGAAACACTGTCAAACAAAGGCATTGTTAGAAGTTGTTGAGCACGAAGACTTTCAGCAGCCATAACACAATATTACTGCCAGATAGCCTTAAACAGAAACACAATCAGAAGTTCTAAAACAGAAATACTGTCAGAAGTTGTTTCACAAAATCATTGTAAGAATATATTGAAAACGAAGACTTTCAGAAACCAGAAAACAAAATGACCGCCGGATAGCGTTAAACAGAAACAATATCAGAAAGTGTAAAACATAAACACTGTTAGAAGCTGCAAAACAAAAAGACGTGTGAAAAAAAAAAAAAACAAACAAACAAAAACAAACAAAAAAAACCCACTGTTACAAGCATTAAACAGAAAACAGAAACGCTGCTAAGAAATCAATGAACAAGTACATTTTGGAAGTTGCTGAATAAACACATCATCAGAAGTCGCTAAACAGAAACACAATGAAAAGTAAAAAGCTAAAAGTTAAAATCAATAGCAGAAGTCGTTATACAGAAACATCAACGGAAGTGGTTATATACAGACAGTATTAAGTGGACACCATGACACTGTGTCCAGGGTCGACTGTGTCATTGGTGATTGTGGCCACCTAAGAAAGAAGGTACAGGTGGAGAATAAGGACGGTGACGATTACAGTAACAACAAGGATAAGCGACGATTACAGTGACAGTGACGATTACAATAACAACAAGGAGGACAGCGACGACAGTAACAACAAGGACGATTACACAGTAACTACAAGGAGGACAGTGACGATTATAGTAACAACAAGGAGGACAGTGACCATTACAGTAACTACAAGGAGGAGGACAGTAACAACAAGAACGACAGTGACGATTACAGTACAAGGAGGACAGCAAGGATTACAGACAAGGACGACAGTGACGATTACAGTAACTACAGGAGGACAGTGACGATTACAGTAACACAAGGACGACAGTGACGATTACAGTACTACAAGGAGGACAGTGACGACAGTTACAGTATTACAGTAAACACAAGGAGGACAGTGACGATTACAGTAACTACAAGGAGGACAGTGACGATTACAGTAACAACAAGGACGACAGTGACGATTACAGTAACAACAAGGACAGTGACGATTACAGTAACAACACAGTGACGACAGTGACAGTACACTACACAGGGTGACAGTGACGATTACACAAGTACGATTACAGTAACTACAGGAGGACAGTGACGATACAGTAACTACAAGGACAGTGACGAGGACACAGACAGTGACGATTACAGTAACAACAAGGACAGGACGATTACAGACGACAAGGACAGTGACGATTACAGTAACTACAGGAGGACAGTGACGATTACAGTAACTACAAGGACAGTGACGATTACAGTAACTACAAGGAGGACAGTGACGATTACAGTAACTACAAGGAGGACAGTGACGATTACAGTAACTACAAGGAGGACAGTGACGATTACACAGTGACGATTACAGTAACTACAGGAGGACAGTGACGATTACAGTAACTACAAGGACGACAGTGACGATTACAGTAACTACAAGGAGGACAGTGACGATTACAGTAACTACAAGGAGGACAGTGACGATTACAGTAACTACAAGGACAGTGACGATTACAGTAACTACAAGGAGGACAGTGACGATTACAGTAACTACAAGGGACAGTGACGATTAAGTAACTACAAGGAGGACAGTGACGATTACAGTAAACAACAAGGAGGACAGTGACGATTACAGTAACTACAAGGAGGACAGTGACGATTACAGTAACTACAAGGACAGTGACGATTACAGTAACTACAGGAGGACAGTGACGATTACAGTAACTAATACAGGACAGTGACGATTACAGTAACTACAAGGAGGACAGTGACGATTACAGTAACTACACACAAGGTGATCTAAGGCATCTGATTAAGATCATTATTTTCAAATTAGATTGTGATCATGTACAAGTAAAAAAGGGGAAAACGTAGGGAAAAAAAATGTTTCAAAGTTGGGTGACTGTACACGATAACTGAAACAAACTTAAAGGAAAAACTACTCTTCCGCCCGAACAAAAGAGAAAAAAAAAAAAAAAATGCTAAGTATGACACAACGCGTTTCGACCTTTTGATCTTCTTGAACCAAAACAACAAACATTCACGACAAAGGAAACGATAAAGGAAACGAAGAACGAACAATGGCTTGTCTCTTCAAAGTATTTGTGAGGAAGGGTGATTGTTCCTTCCTCGTTTTAATTGTTTAATCATTGTTTTCTTTTTAAGTTTGCCACAACAAGAAAGACAAGGCAGAAGAAGGGAGGTGGAGGAGGGTCAAAAGGCAGGTGGGGGAGAGAAGGGGGGGGAGGGGGGGGGGGGGGCTGGATTGTGTTAAGTAGCGGTCAGGATAGATGAAGGGAGGAAACACAAGAACAAGAACAAAAAACAGTCATAACTGGAACGGAACAAAATTAATGGAAACAACGACAGGAACAACAGCAACAACAAGCGCCACAACAGGATAGAGGAGGAGAAGAAGAAGAAAAACAACAGAACAGCAACAACAACAACAACAACAACAACAACAACAACAGCAAGCAACAACAACAACAACAACAACGACGACGACGA
>JADBJO010003769.1:87500-100000 GCA_016801955.1 Conus betulinus
TACGGGATAAAACGGTACAGTTACAGGTCTCTGTGTGTTTACTGGGTGGAATTTAAGAGATACACACTAAAGCTACAGGTCTCAGTAAACTGAGTAGAGGGCACTTACCGGATAAAACAGTAAAGTTACATGTGTCAATACATTTACCAGAGGGCATTTACGGCATGTACATACAGTTGCAGGTCTCCGTAAACTGAGTAAAGGGTACGTACCGGATAAAACGATAAAGTTACAGGTCTCTGTGAGTTTACTGGATGGAATTTAACGCATGTACACTAAAGTTGCAGGTCCTAGTAAGTTAAGCAGAAAGTCCTCAGGGTATAAAATACTAACATTACATGGTTTTTAGTAGATGGAGCTCTTTGGGACGCAACAAGAAAAAAAAATGGTCCTAACAGGATTAAAAGAGGATTGTCTTGGGTGCAAAAATACATATAGTTGAAGATATTTTGTTTTATATATATAAAAAAAAAAAACAACAGAAAACGAACTAAAATTCCTAGTATTAGCAAGTTTAGTAGAAAGTATTCTTAGGATGTGCAATAAAACAACAGGTTTTAGTCATTTAAATTGAGGTACTTAAGGAACCTTTCGCTGAACTTAAAGGGACTGATAACATTTCTGTTCAAGCTTAACGCACCATCAACGATCCAGCTGCACTGAACTGTCCTCAGCTGACCAATAAGGATGACCATCCCAGTCCTCACAGATGAAGTAGAGGCAGAAGTAGAATCGCTCCAAAGAAAAGTCAGCTGGAACAGACGGTCAGTCTGCAGAGCTGAAGGGCCAGGGGGAAGAAGCTGTCAAGGTCCTGAGTTGTTGTTTGTAGGATATCTGGTAGACAGAAGAATGGCCAGCCAGGTCCTTGGTCATCACAGTCCCCGACAAAGGTAACATTCAGCTATGTCAGAATTGCCTCACGATCAGCCGTATCAGCCAGGCCAGGAAAGGAAATTCTGAACATTCCACTCAGTTTACTGACACCACAAGCAAGAAAGAATTTCGCTGATGAGCGAGCGGGTTTTCGGGCTGCAAGAGGACCACCAGAAAAATCTAGAAACCAAGAAACACCCACAGCACCATGTTGTTATGGGCTTTGAAAAAGCGTTTGACACAGTCCCACATGTAGCCTTACGGCAACCATGAGCAAGCACAGTGCAAGTGGGGACCTTGCCAGGTCATAGAGCAGCTTCACGAAAGCGCCACCAGTGGAGTCCTGTCCAATTACAGCTTTTGGCGAATCATTCTGTGAAAGTATTGGCGTCAGACAGGGCTGTGTGCTCTCTTCCATACCATACCATATACCATATACACCAGACCACAATTTTAGAACAGTGAGTATTTGAGGCAGGGCAACCACCATCCTCGCCCTCGCTGATAAAATGGGTAGCTCTGTTGCATACAAAGAGATTTTACTGAACTCGTAGAACGTCTTCAGAAACACACCGGAGCACATGGCATGAAAATGAGTAGAGAAAATGCCAAAACTGATGACGAACAACACAAACATCATCCAAAGAGACATCAAAGGAACTTTAAAACCTCGAAAAAGCAAGCTGCTTCAAGTAACTGGCAGCAGTGGTGACAGGTGAAACGTCAGGACCAGAAGCCCTCTCTAAAACTGCTCAAGCACCCACAGCGCTAACAGAGCTCAAGACCATCTGGGTCAACAGTAATATCTCACTCAGTTCCTAAATGATGTCAGTCTTCCTCTGTTTGAAACGTCCACCCTGAAAACGAATTGACAGAGAAGAACCAAGGCATTTGATTTTACTTCTACCACAAGATCCTAAGCATCTCCTACACAGATCACGTGTGCAGAAGAAAAGGCAGCCATTGGCCTCTCTGGAGATCTGCTGATAACAGTCAGTACAAGGAAACCGAAATGGTACCGCAACATCTGTTGATCACATGACCCTGCAAACAGTATTAGGTAAGGCAGTGTACCAGGAAAGAGGAGAGGGCGGACAGAGAAAGACGAAGAAAAGTGGTGGTGGAACAAACATTATTTGCAAAGCAGTGTACCAGGAAAGAGGAGAGGGTGGACGGAGAAAGACGAAGACAGAGGTGGTGGAACAAACATTTTGGCAAAGCAGTGTACCAGGAAAGAGGAGAGGGTGGACGGAGAAAGACGAAGACAGAGGTGGCTGGAACAAAACATTAGTGTACCAGGAAAGAGGAGAGGGTGGATCGGAGAAAGACGAAGACAGAGGTGGTTGAACAAACATTATTTGGGGCAGTGTATCAGGAAAGAGGAGAGGGCGGACAGAGAAAGACGAAGACAGAGGTGGTGGAACAAACACCCAGGAGTGGACATGCTTGATCCCACACGATTTCCAGAGAGAATAGAATAGACGAGGATGGAGATGCATCGTCGATTCATTTGATTCTTCAGTGACCCTGTGCTTTAGAGACTGGTTGTGACGACTCTAGGAATACAGCAATAATGCTACCGGTCATAGTACGTTAATAGAAGATATCATACGGATGTACAGATAAAGTGTTAGATTTAAGCAATTTTCGTAGAGGGTACTCTGTGCATATAACACGAACATTTCAGGTCTTTGTGTGTTTTGTAGAGGGTGCTCTGGAAGTGTGAGACGAAGGTTTTGTTCAAAGTGTACAGATAAGTCAGTAAGTAAATAAATAAATGAATGAATGAATAAAGAGATAAACAAACAAACAAACAAATAAGAAAAATAATATAAAGGCAAGTAAGTCCACCTCCCCATCACTTCTACAATACCAAACGTGCACTGCTGAAAATCTTCAGACAGTCTGTTTTAGCACCTACACCACATCACACACTGTGGGCAGAAACACCAGTCAATATTTGGAGGTGGGTGGGGTGGGGTGGGATGGTAACAGTCACAAAATAAAATGGTTAATGAAGATTGTCTGCAATTAAGCACACAACAATCACACTTTTTTTTTCCAGCTGAAATGTGGAGTTGTCTTTCGCTTTCTTCAATTTTGTTATTCATATGGTCCACACCTGCTCTCTGGATACCTTTTCTGTTCGTTGGCAGCTAGGTTTCAGACAGTCAGCAGAAGCATTTTGCTCCTATACTGCACCTGCTGGGCTGAAAGTTCACAGTAGGCAGGAATGGAAGGAAGTCACTGTACAAGATGGGGACTGGGAGGACTGAGTACCACTGTGGGTGGAGGGAGGAGAGTGTGTCAACTGACCACTGCCGACAGGAACAGTGAGAGGTGGAAGGCACAGAGCAGGGAGGGAGGGAGAGTGTGTCAACTGACACTGCCAACAGGAACAGTGAGAGGGGGAAGGCACAGAGCAGGGGGGGGGGGTGTGTCAACTGACCACTGCCAACAGGAACAGTGAGAGGTGGACGGCACAGAGCAGGGAGGGTGGAGGGAGGAGAGTGTGTCAACTGACCACTGCCAACAGGAACAGTGAGAGGGGGAAGGCACAGAGCAGGGAGGAGGGGAGAGTGTGTCAACTGACCACTGCCAACAGGAACAGTGAGAGGGGGAAGGCACAGAGCAGGGGGGGGAGGGAGGAGAGTGTGTCAACTGACCACTGCCAACAGGAACAGTGAGAGGGGGAAGGCACAGAGCAGGGAGGGAGGAGGGAGGAGAGTGTGTCAACTGACCACTGCCAACAGGAACAGTGAGAGGGGAAGGCACAGAGCAGGGGGGGGGGGGGGGGGGGGGTGTCCACTGACCACTGCCAACAGGGACAGTGAGAGGTGGACGGCACAGAGCAGGTGGACGGGAGGGAGGAGAGTGTGTCAACTGACCACTGCCAACAGGAACAGTGAGAGGGGAAGGCACAGAGCAGGGGGGGGGGGGGGGGGGAGTGTGTCAACTGACCACTGCCAACAGGAACAGTGAGAGGTGGACGGCACAGAGCAGGGAGGGTGGAGGGAGGAGAGTGTGTCAACTGAAGACCGCAGTCGTTCAGCGAAGCAGGGATGGTGAGAGAAAGGGAGACGTGGGGTGTGGGCAGGACGTGAGGGTCAAAGGTCGGGCATTATCTCCACGTTCCTCTTGACAGCACACTGTCAGTGTGGCTGAGTCAACACAACAGGCTGCACACTGTCAGGCTGCACACTGTCAGTGTGATCAACACAACAGGCTGCACACTGGCTGTCACACTGTCAGTGTCAGATGGAGTCAACACAACAGGCTGCACACTGTCACTGAGTCAACACAACAGGCTGCACACTGTCAGTGTGAGTCAACACAACAGGCTGCACACTGTCAGTGTCAATCAACACAACAGGTGTGACTGTCAGTGTGATGGAGTCAACACAACAGGCTGAGTCAACACAACAGGCTGCACACTGTCAGTGTGCACACTGTCAGTGTGATGGAGTCACACACAGGCTGCACACTGTCAGTGTGATGGAGTCAACACAACAGGCTGCACACTGTCAGTGTGATCACACACAGGCTGCAACACAGTGATGGAGTCAACACACACTGTCAGTGTGACTGAATCAACACAACTGTGCACACTGTCAGTGTGATGGAGTCAACACAACAGGCTGCACACTGTCACTGTCAGTGTGATGGAGTCAACACAACAGGCTGCACACTGTCAGTGTGATGGAGTCAACACAACAGGCTGCACACTGTCAGTGTGTGATCAGTCACACAACAGGCTGCACACTGTCAGTGCTGCACACTGTCAGTGTGATGGAGTCAACACAACAGGCTGCACACTGTCAGTGTGATGAGTCAACACAACAGGCTGCACACTGTCAGTGTGATGGAGTCAACACAACAGGCTGCACACTGTCAGTGTGATGGAGTCAACACAACAGGCTGCACACTGTCAGTGTGATGGATCAACAAACACAACAGTGCTGCAACACAGGCTGTCAGTGTGATGAATCAACACAACAGGCTGCACACTGTCAGTGTGATGAGTCAACACAACAGGCTGCACACTGTCAGTGTGTGGAGTCAACACAACAGGCTGCACACTGTCACAGTCAACACAACAGGCTGCACACTGTCAGTGTGAATCAACACAACAGGCTGCACACTGTCAGTGTGATGAGTCAACACAACAGGTGCTGCACACTGTCAGTGTGATCAAGTCCACAACAGGCTGCACACTGTCAGTGTGATGGAGTCAACACAACAGGCTGCACACTGTCAGTGTGACTGAATCAACACAACAGGCTGCACACTGTCAGTGTGATGAGTCAACACAAACAGGCTGCACACTGTCAGTGTGATGGAGTCAACACAACAGGCTGCACACTGTCAGTGTGATGAGTCAACACAACAGGCTGCACACTGTCAGTGTGATGGAGTGAACACAACAGACTGCACACTGTCAGTGTGAATCAACACAACAGCCTGCACACTGTCAGTGTGACTGAATCAACACAACAGGCTGCTGTCACACTGTCAGTTGTGTGTGAATCAACACAACAGGCTGCACACTGTCAGTGTGACTAAATCAGCACAACAGGCTGCACACTGTCAGTGTGATGGAGTGAACACAACAGGCTGCACACTGTCAGTGTGAATCAATCACAACACAGCAGCACACTGTCAGTGTGACTGAATCAACACAACAGGCTGCACACTGTCAGTGTGATGAATCAACACAACAGGCTGCACACTGTCAGTGTGATGAATCAACACAACAGGCTGCACACTCAACAACACAACAGGCTGTCAGGCTGCACACTGTCAGTTGATGGATCAAACAGGCTGCACACTGTCAGTGTGCTGCACACTATAGTGTGTGATTCAAAACAACACAACAACAGGCTGCACACCAAACATCAATGCACTAAGGTCTTGGTGAAGGAGTCGAGCATTTATAGACAGGCGAAGTTGGATTATTTTGAGAATTTTCATTGTGGGGACTATTTGGGAGGAACCATCTGGTGCACAGATAGGGTCAGAAATGGAACTGTTTGGGAGGAACCATCTGGTGCACAGATAGGGTCAGAAATGGAACTGTTTGGGAGGAACCATCTGGTGCACAGATAGGGTCAGAAATGGAACTGTTTGGGAGGAACCATCTGGTGCACAGATAGGGTCAGAAAATGGGACTATTTGGGAGGAACCATCTGGTGCACAGATAGGGTCAGAAATGGGACTATTTGGGAGGAACCATCTGGTGCAAAGGTAGGGTCAGAAATGGGACTATTTGGGAGGAACCATCTGGTGCAAAGGTAGGGTCAGAAATGAGACCATTAGGGAGGAAACCATATGGTGCAAAGATAGGGGTCAGAAATGGGACTGTTTGGTAGGAACCATCTGGTGCAAAGGTAGGATCACGGGCGAGTGAAAAGGCCTGAAATGTGACGTCAGTGAAGGAAAGGTCATGCATTTGGAAATTATGAATGCTGTGATTGGTGGAAATAAAACAAAGAGTGAACTGGTTGGGGGGTGGGGGGGGGGGGATGTGTTTTGGATCAATTATGAGAACTGGTTGGGGGTTGGGGGTGGGGGGGGGGTGTTGTTGTTCTTTGATCAATTATCAGTTCAATGTACAGTGCTCCCTCAAACTTACTCTAGGCCTCAGAACGCTTTAAAAGGATTAGATAGTGATTACAGTGAAATCCTAACTGTGGCGTGTGGCCACATGTGTGTTTGCCCCTTCCATTGTCATCATGTCTTCCTCCTCCAGAGGACAGGACTCCTTGCTGGTTAGGATAGCTGCTGTGTCTGTGTCTGTGTCTGTGTCTGACAGGTACATGTGTGTGACTGGGGGAGAGGGCAGGACTCCTTGCTGGTTAGGATAGCTGCTGTGTCTGTGTCTGTGTCTGTGTCTGACAGGTACATGTGTGTGACTGGGGGAGAGGGCAGGACTCCTTGCTGGTTAGGATAGCTGCTGTGTCTGTGTCTGTGTCTGTGTCTGGCAGGTACATGTGTGTGACTGGGGGAGAGAGGGCAGGACTCCTTGCTGGTCAGGATGGCTGCTGTGTCTGTGTCTGTGTCTGTGTCTGGCAGGTACATGTGTGTGACTGGGGGAGAGGGCAGGACTCCTTGCTGGTCAGGATGGCTGCTGTGTCTGTGTCTGTGTCTGGCAGGTACATGTGTGTGACTGGGGGAGAGGGCAGGACTCCTTGCTGGTCAGGATGGCTGCTGTGTCTGTGTCTGTGTCTGTGTCTGGCAGGTACATGTGTGTGACTGGGGGAGAGGACAGGACTCCTTGCTGGTCAGGATGGCTGCTGTGTCTGTGTCTGTGTCTGTGTCTGGCAGGTACATGTGTGTGACTGTGAGTGCTCAAGGCCAGCGTGGGGATGATAGAGCGTAGTTTTTGTCCAACTCATTCTCCACCCACTGTTCTCACGCTTTTCCTTGAATAAATATTTAACTAGTTGTAAAATAAACATGAATTTTGAGCGCAAGATTTCTTCTATTTCCCATTTCTATAGAAGACTTGACAGTAAGAGCAAATCGAGGAAACGTTGCAATGTATTTGGTTAACGATTTCTATAGAAGACTTGACAGGTAAGAACAAATTGGGGAAAATGCTGAGATGTGTGTGTTTAACAGGCAAAGTCTGCTGGACGGGGCAGATGACTGGGAGTGCACAGCAGACCTCCCAGAATGGAATATTCACCCAGAGATTATCAGCAAGAGTGGCATGAGACCAGACATAGTATTACACTCTCAGTCAACCAAGCAGCTGATCATGATCGAGCTCACGGTGCCATATGAGAACAGAATGGAGGCAGCTCAGATCTACAAGAGTGAAAAGTATGCTGATCTGGCAAACAGCCTGAGGAGAGAAGGCTATCAGGTCAAAGTCCTCACTGCAGAAATTGGAGCTAGGGGGTTTGTGGGAACGTCTGCATACAGTCTCATGAAACAGCTCTCAATTGCAGGGAGGGAAAAAACCAAAGCCCTGAAAGCAATGGCAGAAGCGGCAGAGAGGTGTTCAAGTTGGATCTGGTCAAGGAGGAACAAAAGTGACTTCATAAGGCTTAACTTTCCTACAAATATCAGGTGTCCCTGTGGCTCAGTGGTTAGTGCGCGAGTCATTAAGTGGAAATGAGCATGTCCAGAAGGGCATGGGTTCGAATCCCAGTCATGGCTCATCCCAAGATGGGTAAAAAAAGGGGCAGCAGAGGGACATCCGGAGTCATGAACCGGGTGTGGCCCAACCCCCCTAGGGTGGTCAGGAGATAAGGGCCCGAAACACTCGCTTGAAGGGGGCTTCTCTTCTGAGGACTCTCTGCTGCCACGCTCTCCACGAGTTTCTTTCTACTTAACCAAGCGGTCATTGATGATTTTCTCCTCCTCCTCCTTCTCCTCCTCCCTTTCTCTTTTCTCTTCTCTATCCTACTTATAACGTAGTTTACTGCGGCAATATTCCCTTTCCCACCTTCAACCCTAGACCTCCACTGTAGTATGTTCAGGCTGGTTGGCTCACACTGTGGTGAGTGTCTGGGACGTGTTGGTAAATCGTTATCAAATGCACTTAGCGCTTTCCTCTGATTCAGCGTGTTGGTTATGTGTTGGCTTACATCACGGTGTCTGAACAGAAGAGACACTCGCATTGGGTGTTCTCTCTCTCTCTCTCTCTCTCTCCTCTCTCTGTCAGAGACTCTGTCTCTTTTTACACTGTTTCTTTACACCACCACCCCCAAACCCACTCTCCATCTCTCTCTCTCTCTCTCAGTCGTTCTCCATTGATCATTCTCCATCTCTTTCTTCCTTCCACCCTCCCACAATCTCTCTCTCTAAATATACATATTGCATTATTGATTCACAAATTTGTTATGTATTTATTGTTGTATATGTCGTGATAGACAGTTCTGTGCAGTGTTTTCTTTCATATATTTAGATATCTTTCCTTTGTCTAAGGGCTCGACGAAACAAACCCACTGACTTTGCGCTTATTCATGCCCTTCAATAAACAGCATTTCCGTGTTCGTTCGTTTTGCTCTCTCTCTCTCTCTCTCCTCTCTCTCTCCTCTCTCTGTCGGTCGGTCTTTGTCTGTCTGTCTGTCTGCCTGTCCCTGTCTGTCTGTCTGTTCTGCTTGTCTTGTCCCGTCTGTCTGTCTGTCTGTCTGTCTCTCTCTCTCTCTCTCTCTCTCCTCTCTCTCTCTCTCTCTCTCTCTCTCTGCGTTAAAAGTTTTGCAAATTTTAGTCGCTAGCCAAACTCAGTAAATCCCCTCATCGGGGCAAGCGCCAGATGAAAAAAGCATGTATTTGTTTATCTGTTTACGCTTGAAAGTAAAGATTATCATCCTCTGTCTTTTTCTCTCTCTCCCTCTCTCTCTCTCCTCTCTCTCCCTCTCTCTTGTATGCTTGCTTGCATGCTCACACTAGCTTGCTTGCTTGCTCACTCCATCTGTCCTTTTCTACACGTCAATAGTTTGATTATGAGTTATAGTAGATAGTATCGTTATAACTTGAGTTGCGTACCTGGAGCATGTAGCATGTTCATGCATTTAAGGACACTCTTTTTTCTCACTCAAGAACAGAGTCGGCGCATTCTGCTGAATATGATTGATTCTGGGTTCTCAGGGTCCTCTGTCTCTGTCTGTCTGTTTGTCTTTCTGTCACACACACACACACACACACACACACACCACACACACACACACACACACACACACACACACACACACACACACAAATAGACAGAGAATTACATACACTGTTTCCCCACTCCCCCATGCCCATCACCATCATCATCATCATCATCATCATCATCATCATCATCCTCATCATCCTCTCCGCCTCTCTCTCCTCTCTCTCTCTCTATCCGCCTCCTTCCCTCTCTCTCCTCTCTCTCTCTCTCTCTCTCTCCTCTCTCTCTCTCTTAGGGTCGTTACCAACTCTGAATAACGTTCCCCTCATAAGAGACTTTAAGTTATCATTCAATTCAAAGTTTTACAAATTAGTAATAATAATAGGTATCATCCCTTTCCCACACTAAAACCCCCCCCCCCCCCCCCCACCCGAATAACCCTCACTTCCCCCCCCCCCCCCCCACCCACCCCCCCCCCCCCCCCCCCCCCAACCATCAAAATTCCCTTTTGAATATAATCCCAGGGCCTCACAACCAGTTGACACATTTGGTCCACTGGGACCACTTCTTCACAAGCCCCCAAGGACCACTTCCTCAGTCACACAGGCTCGCATACGTTCAAACGGATTAATTGTCCTAATCCTACCCAGGTCAGGCACTATCAAACGCCTTTCGTCTGCGCAAAATGTCCAAGATCTGTTGATAAGTGGTAGGCCTATTCCACATAAAAAAAAAATGGTATTCGTCAGTTGCACTCTCAGTCTAGGAATTAATTGTTTAAGTCACAATAGTTCTACTACGGTGTACATGACACACTATGCATGACGTAATAATAATTTTTTTTTTTTTTTTTTTTTTTTGACGTGAAATAGCCTTCAACATACTCGGAGAACAGGCATCGACCTAACTCAGTGTGAACACAAAGATTCTTTTTCATGGAAATTATATTCTGTGTCATATAGCTGTGCACACATCACACACACACACACACACACACACACACACACACACACACACACACACACACACACACACACACACACACGAAAACACGCACTCAAACAGACAGACAGACAGACAGACAGACAGACAGACAACAACAGACAAATGCGACAAAAAAAGACAGAGAGAGAGAGAGAGAGAGAGAGAGAGAGAGAGAGAGAGAGAGAAGAGAGAGAGAGAGAGAGAGAGAAGAAGAAGAAGAAGAAGAAGAAGAAGACGAAGAGACTCACGCAGGGATCCCTGCTGCAAAGACAGGTGCAGACACATGAAAGTTATCCACAACACGGACATCAGCAGACCCCCTGCCATTTCCACACAGTGTCCACTGTCTGTCTGATCGTGCAGTGCATGTGCAGCGACAATCAGGAAGTCAGATTCTGCATCCCCCACACTGTAATCCACATACATAATCTGTCCAGTCTATTAGTCCACGTGCGAAGCCCTCGTGCTCGTACGCGTGCCTGCACGTGTGCGCGCGCGCGCGCGCGCGCGCGCGCGCGTGTGTGTGTGTGTGTGTGTGTGTGTGTGTGTGTGTGTGTGTGTGTGTGTGTGTGTCTGTGTGTGTGAATGAAGAGGGTGGTGGGAGTGAAGTGGACTGTCAGTGTGCTGTACGGCTGACGCTATCAACTTCTTCCATCACAATGGCAACAGAAGAGTTCTGGTGACGAGAGCTGGATGCGCCTCTGTACATCTGTCATGTTCACACTGTTCATGGCCACGTGACATCAGCAGTGAAAGGCCTCTGCACATCTGTCATGTTCACACTGTTCATGGCCACGTGACATCAGCATTGAAAGGCCTCTGTACATCTGTCATGTTCACACTGTTCATGGCCACGTGACATCAGCATTGAAAGGCCTCTGCACATCTGTCATGTTCACACTGTTCATGGCCACGTGACATCAGCATTGCACAGCAAGTCAAATGACTTTTTTTTTTTCAAACTTAGATACTTTCTGAGGACAGGGCGTAGTTTTGTGGATAGAAAAACATAGTGTGTGTGTGTGTGTGTGTGTGTGTGTGTGTGTGTGTGTGTGTGTGTGTGTGTGTTTGTGTGTGTGTGTGTGTGTGCATGTGTGTGTGTGTGTGGTGTGTGTGTGTGTGTGTGTGTGTGTGTGTGTGTGTGTGTGTGTGCATGTGTGTGTGTGTGTGTGTGTGTGTGTGTGTGTGTGTGTGTGTGTGTTTTGTGCGTGCGTGTCTTCAGGTTGAATGGGAAGAACAGCACTGAACAATTGTGGGCAAATTCATGACACTGACATACATAACAAACAATAGTGGGCCAGTTATGGCACTGAAATACACAACAAACAATAGTGGGCCAAATTATGGTAGTGAAATACACAACAAACAATAGTGGGCCAATTATGGCATTGGAATACACAACAAAACAATAGTGGGCCAAATTATGACACTGAAATACCCAACAAATAATAGTGGCCCAAATTCTGACACTGAAATTCACAAAAAAGAATAGTGTGGGCCAAATTCTGACACTGAAATACACAACAAACGATAGTGGGCCAAATTATGACACTGAAATACAAAGCAAACGATAGTGGGCCAAATTATGACACTGAAATACACAACAAACAAAAGTGTGCAACGTTGTTAAAGAGTGATTTTTCTTTCTGTCCCCCTCGTACCATACATCCCCTGTTTTCCCCTCGCTCCCCTCTCCCTCCCTCCCCCCTCGTTTCTCTTATTTCTGAAACACTATCTAATTGTTTTAAAATGATTAAAGGGACATTATTACCTTGGCTGACAAGTCGAAAACAAAGAAAAGAAAAACAGGGCTATATGAAAATTAAGAATCCTCCCAGTCCCCATCCCTTTCACTATGCCAAAATCCTCCCTGTCCCCATCCCTTTCACCATGCCAAAAATCCTCCCTGTCCCCAACCCTTTCACCATGCCAAAA
This sequence comes from Conus betulinus, assembly GCA_016801955.1. Lineage (NCBI taxonomy): Eukaryota > Metazoa > Mollusca > Gastropoda > Neogastropoda > Conidae > Conus > Conus betulinus. The sequence continues at coordinate 99,901 of JADBJO010003769.1, forward strand.
ATCCTCCCTGTCCCCATCCCTCTCACCATGCCAAAAATCCTTCCTGTCCCCATCCCTTTCACTATGCCAAAATCCTCCCTGTCCCCATCCCTTTCACCAT
>JADBJO010003769.1:110000-120000 GCA_016801955.1 Conus betulinus
TTCACTGGTCATTTCTGACCCATTCTTGATTACATGTTCTCTGCCATTCCTACTTTAAAAATTATTTTCGACACGGTTTTTTTTTTTTTTTGTTTTGTTTTGTTTTTTTTTTGTTTTTTTGTTTTTTTTTTGTGAGGATGTCATTTTCCTCTGCTATGCCTGCTTGATGGTCCATTTCTGAACATTCTTTTTATATGTGTGTTTACATTATTTTCTCTCCCGTTCCCGAGCCTTTTGCTTTTTACGTCAGCAGCTATGCCATTTTCTCTCCTGAATCTGATTGGTGTGTTCTCTCTCATCCATTTTAACGTCAGTAGCTACGCCATTTTCTCTCCTGAATCTGATTGGTGTGTTCTTCTCATCCATTTTAACGTCAGTAGCTATGCCATTTTTCTGTCCTGAATCTGATTGGTGTGTTCTTCTCATCATTTTTAAACGTCAGCAGCTATGCCATTTTCTCTCCTGAATCTGATTGGTGTGTTTCTTCTCATCCATTTTTTTAACGTCAGCAGCTCTGCCATTTTCTCTCCTGAATCTGATTGGTGTGTTTCTTCTCATCCATTTTTTAACGTCAGCAGCTCTGCCATTTTCTCTCCTCCTGAATCTGATTGGTGTGTTCTTCTCATCCATTTTAAACGTCAGCAGCTCTGCCATTTTCTGTCCTGAATCTGATTGGTGTGTTCTTCTCATCCATTTTTAACGTCAGTAGCTACGCCATTTTTTCTCTCCTGAATCTGATTGGTGTGTTCTTCTCATCCATTTTTTAACGTCAGCAGCTCTGCCATTTTCTCTCCTGAATCTGATTGGTGTGTTCTTCTCATCCATTTTAACGTCAGTAGCTCTGCCATTTTCTGTCCTGAATCTGATTGGTGTGTTCTTCTCATCCATTTTTAAACGTCAGCAGCTACGCCATTTTCCTCTCCTGAATCTGATTGGTGTGTTCTTCTCATCCATTTTAACGTCAGTAGCTACGCCATTTTCTCTCCTGAATCTGATTGGTGTGTTCTTCTCATCCATTTTAACGTCAGTAGCTACGCCATTTTCTGTCCTGAATCTGATTGGTGTGTTCTTCTCATCCATTTTAACGTCAGCAGCTCTGCCATTTTTCTCTCCTGAATCTGATTGGTGTGTTCTTCTCATCCATTTTAACGTCAGTAGCTATGCCATTTTCTGTCCTGAATCTGATTGGTGTGTTCTTCTTCTCATCCATTTTAACGTCAGCAGCTACGCCATTTTCTCTCCTGAATCTGATTGGTGTGTTCTTCTCATCCATTTTAACGTCAGTAGCTACGCCATTTTCTCTCCTGAATCTGATTGGTGTGTTCTTCTCATCCATTTAAAACGTCAGTAGCTACGCCATTTTCTGTCCTGAATCTGATTGGTGTGTTCTTCTCATCCATTTTAAACGTCAGTAGCTATGCCATTTTCTGTCCTGAATCTGATTGGTGTGTTCTCTTCTAATCCATTTTTTACGTCAGCAGCTACGCCATTTTCTCTCCTGAATCTGATTGGTGTGTGTTTCTTCTCATCCATTTTAAACGTCAGCAGCTATGTCATTTTCTCTCCTGAATCTGATTGGTGTGTTCTTCTCATCCATTTTAAAACGTCAGCAGCTATGCCATTTTCTCTCCTGAATCTGATTGGTGTGTTCTTCTCATCCATTTTAACGTCAGTAGCTACGCCATTTTCTCTCCTGAATCTGATTGGTGTGTTCTTCTCATCCATTTTAACGTCAGCAGCTATGTCATTTTTTCTCTCCTGAATCTGATTGGTGTGTTCTTCTAATCCATTTTAAAACGTCAGTAGCTACGCCATTTTCTCTCCTGAATCTGATTGGTGTGTTCTTTCTAATCCATTTTAACGTCAGCAGCTATGCAATTTTTCTCTCCTGAATCTGATTGGTGTGTTCTTCTCATCCATTTTTTAACGTCAGTAGCTACGCCATTTTCTCTCCTGAATCTGATTGGTGTGTTCTTCTCATCCATTTTAAAACGTCAGTAGCTACGCCATTTTTCTGTCCTGAATCTGATTGGTGTGTTCTTCTCATCCATTTTTAACGTCAGTAGCTACGCCATTTTCTGTCCTGAATCTGATTGGTGTGTTCTTCTCATCCATTTTAACGTCCGCAGCTATGCCATTTTCTCTCCTGAATCTGATTGGTGTGTTCTTCTCATCCATTTTTAACGTCAGCAGCTATGCCATTTTTCTCTCCTGAATCTGATTGGTGTGTTCTTCTCATCCATTTTAAAACGTCAGCAGCTATGTCATTTTCCTCTCCTGAATCTGATTGGTGTGTTCTTCTCATCCATTTTAACGTCAGCAGCTACGCCATTTTTCTCTCCTGAATCTGATTGGTGTGTTCTTCTCATCCATTTTAAAAACGTCAGTAGCTACGCCATTTTTTTCCCTCTCCTGAATCTGATTGGGTGTGTTTCTTCTCATCCATTTTAACGTCAGTAGCTATGCCATTTTCTCTCCTGAATCTGATTGGTGTGTTCTTCTCATCCATTTTAACGTCAGCAGCTATGCCATTTTCTCTCCTGAATCTGATTGGTGTGTTCTTCTCATCCATTTTAAACGTCAGCAGCTATGCCATTTTTCTCTCCTGAATCTGATTGGTGTGTTCTTCTCATCCATTTTAAACGTCAGCAGCTATGTCATTTTCTGTCCTGAATCTGATTGGTGTGTTCTTCTAATCCATTTTAACGTCAGCAGCTATGCCATTTTCCTCTCCTGAATCTGATTGGTGTGTTCTTCTAATCCATTTAACGTCAGCAGCTATGTCATTTTCTGTCCTGAATCTGATTGGTGTGTTCTCTAATCTATTCTAACGTCAGCAGTTGTCATTTTTCTGTCCTGTGCCTCCTTGGAGTGTTCTTCTAATGCTGTCCCCTCGTTGGTGTGTTCCGATCCATTCTAACGTCAGCAGCAATGTCATTTTTCTATCCTGAATCTGATTGGTGTGTTTCCGATCCATTCTAACGTCAGCAGCAATGTCATTTTCTATCCTGAATCTGATTGGTGTGTTCTGATCCATTCTAACGTCAGCAGCAATGTCATTTTCTATCCTGTACCTGCTGGCTCAGTTTTCTTCTAAACAAATCTTAAATAAATTTAAGCGAACCGCCAAGAGAAACGTGGACAAACGAGTCACAAGACAAAACACGACGCGTTTTTCGACCTCTTATGTCTTCTTCAGGCAAGACACAAATAAATAATACAACGAAAATGAACGAATGTGGTACTCAGCTTCGATCTCTTCACTCTTCAGCGCAAGGTAGGCAGGCGTTGAAATCCGTTATATCCGTTATTAACGGCTATATCAGCCCACAACAGTTTTTTCTTCACTCTTCAGCGCATTCTATTCACTCTTCAGCGCAAGGTAGGCAGGCGTTGAATCCGTTATAAAATCCGTTATTAACGGCTATATCAGCCCACAACAGTTTTTCTTTCACTCTTCAGCGCATTCTATTCACTCTTCAGCGCAAGGTAGGCCGGCGTTGAATCTGTTATATCCGTTACTACGGCTATATCAGCCCACAACAGTTTTTCTTCACTCTTCAGCGCATTCTATTCACTCTTCAGCGCAAGGTAGGCCGGCGTTGAATCTGTTATATCCGTTACTAACGGCTAAATCAGCCCATGACAGTTTTTTCTTGGCGGTTCTCTTGGCGGTTCGCTAACATTTATTTAAGATTTGTTTAGATTTCCGCCTGCAGTTCGTCTCACTTTGCAACTGGGTTTCTAATTCATGTTTATGCACACAGTTGTGTCATTTTCTGCCCTATTTTGCACAGTCTTTTTATGCAGGCGAATATGTCATGTTTCTTCCTTTTCTTCTTACTTCGCGCTTTGTTGTTGTTGTTGTTGTTGTTGTTGTTGTTGTTGTTGTTGTTGTTGTTGTTGTTGTCGTCGTCGTCGTTGTTGTTGTTGTTGTTGGTGGTGGTGTTGGTGGTGGTGGTGGTGCCAAATATATTGTTGTTCTTTGTATTTGAAGGCATGAATGGGACACAACTGTCAACATATATATGTTGGAATTATATAATCGTGCTAGGAAAGGATTAGCAAGATGTTGTTTGTTTTTGTTTTTTGTTCGTTTGTTTTTTTGAGTTTTCAAACAAACATGCACACACGAAAAAAGATAAATATGTAGCATAATAATTGTACAAAAGCGCATAAGAAGTCAGAAACAATAAGGGAACAAACACACATGTTCCCTCGCCCCTGCCCCCCCCCCCCCCCCCCCCCCCCCCCCCAAAAAAAAAAAAAGGAAAAAAAAAGTCGGAGACACACACACGAACATACATGAATTGTAGAATTGTAAGCGGGATACATACATACATACATACATACATACATGCATACATGTATATATATATATATATATATATATATATATATATATATATATATTATATATATATATATATATATAATATGCATAACCACACACACACACACACACACACACACACACACACACACACACACACACACACACACACACACATACACACACATGTACAGATGTATAACCTCAAAAACAATGAAAATACCAAGGGATGGCAAGGGAGAGAGGGGAGAGAGAGGAGAGAGAGAGAGAGAGAAGAGAGAGAGAGAGAGGAGAGAGAGAGAGAGAGAGAGAGAGAGGAGAGAGAGAGAAGAAAATGTTAAGATGGGTCATTACAACAAGAGAACGGACGGCTATTTAAGTTAGAAGATACTAGTGTCTACCATTCTCATCTACGTAGCATCATCTAGGTTGGGGTACTCAAGTTGGAACCATGTGTACTTACATAAGTGTTTAAAAAAAAGTCACAATAAAGCTAGGAAATAAATAGAGGAATAGGGAAACCAGATATTGTCAAATTGGTCTGAATTATAGTTCAGAAAGGCTAAGTGTTTTTCCAATTTAAATCTATAGCTTAAGATAGTAAAAAAAACATGAAGGTCTGGTTGGTTTATTTTGTAGTTTACATGGTAAACATAAAACTTTGCAAACAGCAGAATAAAGTTAAGAACTTTGTCAGTTTCCACATTTTGTTTCACTCCAGACAGAACTAACTCTTTCTCAGAAAACAGATTAGCGCAGTGCTAACAATTATCCATTAGCAGGTTTTTGAAGATTTCTCCAAAACCGCTGCGCAATATTACAGTCGATAAGCATGTGTGTAATAGTCTGTTGTTCATGATCACAAAAGTTATACAATGTTAATCTTTCTGAACATTTTAGGTATGTTTATTATGGGCTACGGATGATGCCCGATGTTTTTTAATTTACTCTTAAAACCCGTTACTAACAGCTACGACGACAGAAAACTTTTTTTTTTTGTTTTCTTTCTTTATGGGAAATCTCAGAAAGTACTTGGCCGATCTTTCTGAGAATTTGTAGTTATGTTGATTATGGGTCACGGATCATGGCCGGTGTTTACTGGAATAGCCGCCGTTACTAACGGCTATAACGGCCCCAAAAACGGTTTTCCTTCTTTATGGGATATCTCACGCGTATTGAAGATAAACTGGGAGTATTTTTTATATGCTTTGCATCTTGTTCAAAGATACGTTGTTTCTAGTAGCGGGGACAAAGTCCTGGTAAGAAAACGCAAGCATTTGCTTCTCTCTCTCTCCTCTCTCTCTCTCTCTCTCTCTCTCTCACCTCTCTCTCTCCTCATCTCTCCTCTCCCTCCCTCCCCCCTCTCTCTCCTCCTCTCTCCTCTCTCTCTCTCTCCTGTTCATCAGCCCCTCCCTCTCCTCTCCTCTCTCTGCCTCTGTTCAGTTGTCTACCTGGTACTGTCTCGGTCGGCCTGGCTGTCTGTCTGTCTGTCTGTCTGTCCTTCTGTCTGTCTCTCTGTCTGTCTGTCCTTCTGTCCTCTCTCTCTCTCTCTCTCTCTCTCTCTCTCCTCTCTCTCTCTCTCTCTCCCTGTCTGTCTCTGTCTGTCTCTCTCTCTCCTGCTCTCCCCTCTCTTCTGTCTCTCGTCTCTCTCTCTCTCCAAGCTCTCCTCCTTCTTCTCTGTCCGTGTCTCTCTCTCTCTTCCTCTGTCCTCTGTCCTCTGTCTCTCCTCCTCTCCTCTCTCCTCTCTCTCCTCTCTCTCCTGTTCTCTCCAGCGTCTCCTCTCATCTCTCTCCCTCTCTCTCAAATCCATTCTCCCCCCTCTGTCCTCTCTCTCTCCTCTCTCGACTCTCTGACTCTCTTTTTCCCGTCTCTCTCCGCCTCTTTGCTTTCGTACCCCCTCTCCACACACACCTCCCCTCCCCCAAGCTCTCCTTGCCTGTCCCAATCTCTGTTCCCGCCCCTCTCTCTCTCTCTCTCTCTCCTCTCCTCTCTCTCCCTCTCGTCTCTCTCTCTTCTCCCTCCTCCTTCCTCTTCTCGCCCTCCTCTCTCTGTCGCCTCTCCTCTCTCTCAATCTCTCTCTCTCTCTCCTGTCTCCTCTGCTCTCACTCTCTCTCTCTCTTCAAGGTCTCTCACGTCTCCCCCTCTCTCTCCTCTCTCTCTTCTCGATCTTTCCCCTCCCTTTGTCCCACCTCCTCTTGACAGAAGCGCTCCCTCCCTTGCCCTTCCTCCTCTCCTCTCCCTCTCCCTCTCCATAACCTGTTCCAATTAGTACTCTCCCTCTCCTCTCCCCGCTCTCACTCCCCCCGTCACCCCCTCTCCTCATCCCCCTCCCCCCTCTGTCTCTCCGTGTCTCTCGTCCTCTCTCTCTCGCTCTCTCTCCTCACAGCCTCTCCCTCTCTCCTCTCTCTCTTCCCTCCTCTCATTCCCCCTCCCTCTCCCTCTCTCTCTCTCTCTCACATCGTCCTCTCCGCTCTCCTCTCTCTCGCTCCCCCACTACCCGGGCTCTCACTCTCTCTCCTCTCTCTCTCTCGTCATCCCCTCTCTCCCTACCTCTCTCTCCCCCGACTCCTCCTCTCTTGCGTCTTGTAAAGTTTTGTGACAACTGATCGCTGTGCGTAAAGTGCAGGTTGTTCTTTTTCCAGAGAGCGCTAAGCTACAAGATGGCGCATGTGTCTACCCACCTGTTCATTGATGGCGATTGTTCACCACTGGCAGACGTCTTTAAGGCAAAGCAGGAAGTTGTACAGGCCTAGCTTGTTCGGCATTTAAGGACACTGACTTGCTCCACGGTAAGGGAAGCAACCCACACAAAGGGAAAAACTCCGTATGCCACATCATTCTCGAGCGGTTGCTTCCCGTTCATTGTCAGCGGATTTCTGTCAAGAGAATGGATAAAAAGACACTTTCCACACACAGTGTAGCAAGAACGATCAACTCTGGGGTTAAGGAAGATTTTGATTGATTTGATTCATTCATGATGAAATATTCATCAAAGTTATGTTATATATACGAGTGTGGATTGTAAAGCGCTCAGAGCGTGGTCTCTAGCCGAGGATAGGCGCTATAAGTAATAATAATAATAATAATAATAATATAATAATAATAATAATGATAATAATAATAATAATAACAATAATAATAATAATAATAATAATAATGCGTAAGTATCTTTGTCATGTTTGTTTTTATGATATTTGTACCGTCACAGAAAATGATCGCATGTGTTGTATTTGGGTGTTTTATGCACACTGAATATTTTTGTGATGATTATCATGTAACTGTATGTGGTGCTGTGTGTGTGTGTGTGTGTGTGTGTGTGTGTGTGTGTGTGTGTGTGGTGTGTGTGTGTGTGTGTGTGTGTTTTATTACAATGTCATAGCGTTAGTGCTAGCCATTTAGAACTGAATTATAATGCTCATCGCACGGACAACAAATGTCTGTCATTCCCCGCGTCTCTCTCAATACGTCTGAATGACTGATGCTTTAAATCTGGAGCCCGGAGGAATCGCCCTCATCAGTAGCATCTGGTTTCAGCCTCTCAAGATATGGGGTGATCTTAGGCCGCACTAATGGAAACACATTCATGCAATATTTTGAAAGCTTGTCAAAATGAAAGTAAAAGTAGGATCAGTTGGTCGCAAAACGATGGAACAACAACAATGATGAACTAGACACAACGTGTTTCGACCTGTTAGGCAGGACAAACAACATTCAACGGCCACTCATAGCTTCCATCTCGTGCCCACAGTGTTTGTCTGTTGTTCTTCCTTTGTTCGGCCTTTGTTTCCAATGTGTTGATTATTGTTTATTCGGCCTGATACATACCCAATACGTCGAAAACGTGCCTATGCTGATTGTTGTTTTTATTCTGCCTGAAGCAGAATCAGTATGTCAAAACGTGCCTGTTTGTCATATGTGTGTCGGTGTTCTTTTCTTTGCCTGATCAGTAATTCTACTTTTCCGTTTAACGTGCCTGTTTGTCATATGTGTGTCGGTGTTCTTTTCTTTGCCTGATCGGTAATTCTACTTTTCCATTTAGCGTGCCTGTTTGTCATATGTATGTCGGTGTTTTTTCTTTGCCTGATCGGTAACTCTACTTTTTCCATTTAGCGTTGCTGTTTGTCATATGTGTGTCACTGTTCTTCTCTTTGCCTGATCAGTAATTCTACTTTTTTTTCCGTTTAACGTGCCTATTTGTCATATGTGTGTCAATGTTCTTTTCTTTGCCTGATCAGTAATTCTACTTTTTTCTTTCAGATTTCAGGTTCTGCCTGTAGTCAGCCCACTTCCCAGCCATTTGTGTCAAAGTTAAATTTAGGTGAAAACGTGGACAACATTGCAAGGCTGTAATAGTTAAATTTAGATGAAAACGTCGGCAACATTGTATATATGGCTGTACAAGTTAAATATAGGTGAAAGCGTTGACAACATTGTATGGCTGTTAAAGTTAAATCTAGCTGAAAACGTCGGCAACATTGTATGGGCTGTGCAAGTTAAATATATGTCAAAACGTCGACAACATTGTATGGCTGTAAAAAAGTTAAACTTAGCTGAAAACATCGACAACATTGCAAGGCTGTAATAGTTAAATTCAGATGAAAACGTCTACAACATTGTATGGCTGTAAAAGTTAAATTTAGCTGAAGACGTGGACAACATTGTATGGCTGTAAAAGTAAAATCTAGCTGAAGACGTGGACAACATTGTATGGCTGTAAAAGTAAAATCTAGCTGAAAACGTCGGCAACATTGTATGACTGTAAAAGTTAAATTGGAAATGAAATGAGGCAGGGAACAGTAAACAATAAACAGTAAACAAGTGGGGTAGTCTTTGCTCCCATAAGGAAACCTAACACAGAGTAACTTTTATTCAAGTGGCACAGCCTTTTAAACTTGAATAAAGTCGACAAATACTTTTAAGGCCTTTAAACTTGAATAAAGTCAGACAAATACAAAGACAAACAATCTAATAGTGGGGGAAAAACAAGCACAGGCCAACAACTAAATTGTCTTCATAGTAATAACTTTGCAAAACTTTGAACTTAAGGGAGGGGGGGGGGGGGGGGGGGGGGGGGTTAGCAGGAGGTTGAAGATGTAAAACTGGGAAAATGAAATTAAGAAAATATGAAAACTCTTCACTGGCTGCCCAAGGGAGCCATCACAATCCCTTTTAAAGGCAGATATATTTGAGCAGGCAATACAAATATATCTGCCTTTAAAAGGGATTGTGATGGTTCCCTTGGGCAGCCAGTGAAGAGTTTTCATATTTTCTAATTTCATTTTCCCAGTTTTTACATCTTCAACCTCCTGCTAACCCCCCCCCCCCCCCCCCCCCCCCCCCCCCCCCTCCGTAAGTTCAAAGTTTTTGAAAGTTATTACTATGACAATTAGTTGTGGGCCTGCGCGTCCCCACTATTAGATTGTTCGTCTTTGTATTTGTCTGACTTTATTCAAGTTTAAAAGGCTGTGCCAGTCTTGAATAAAAGTTACTCTGTGTTAGGTTTCCTTATGGGAGCAAAGACTATCCCACTTGTTTACTGTTTATTGTAAAAGTTAAATTTAGGTGAAGACGTGGACAACATTGCAAGGCTGTGAAAGTTGAATTGAGCTGAAGATGTCGACAAGCTTGTAAGGCTGTGAAAGTTGAATTGAGCTGAAGACGTCGACA
>JADBJO010003769.1:127500-145000 GCA_016801955.1 Conus betulinus
GAACACCTCAAAGTATACATCACACAATTCATGAGTACTCGCCACGATTTGCTGAGAGAGGTGACTGGTATGTTTGGATGATTTGCTATGTTGTCGCCTCATCTTGATGAAAAGTCTGAATGGGGTGGTGTGTTTGGATGATTTGTTATGTTCACACCTCATCTTGATGAAAACTTTGAATGGTGTGTTTTGATGATTTACTATGTTCTCGCCCGCCTCATCTTGATGAAAAGTCTGAATGGGGTGGTGTTTGGATGGTTGTTATGTACTCACCTCATCTTGATGAAAACTTTTGAATGGTGTGTTTTGATGATTTACTATGTTTCTCGCCTCATCTTGATGAAAAGTCTGAATGGTGTGGTGTTTGGATGGTTGTTATGTTCTCGCCTCATCTTGATGAAAAATTTGAATGGTGTGTTTTGATGATTTACTATGTTCTCAGCAGACTTTGGCGCGAAGGCTGACTGGTGAATTTGGATGATTTGCCCTGTACTCACCCCCACCTTGCAGAAGTGTTATTGGTGTGTCTTGAAGATTTGCTCACCACAGTTTGCTGAGAGAGGTGACTGGTGAATTTGGATGATTTTGCCCTGTATTCACCCACCTTACATAAGTCTTATTGGTAAATTGTAATGATTTTGCTGTCTATTTATCCCCACCTTGCAGAAGTCTTATTGGTAAATTGTAATGATTTGCTGTCTATTTATCCCCACCTTGCAGAAGTCTTATTGGTAAATTGTAATGATTTGCTGTCTGTTTACCCCCACCTTGCAGAAGTCTTATTGGTAAATTGTAATGATTTGCTGTCTGTTTACCCCCACCTTGCGGAAGTCTTATGGGTGTGTTTTGAAGATGTGATCACCCCAGCTTGCTGAGAGGTGTCGTAATGCTTTACTGTATACTCCCCCCCCCCCCCCCCTCCTGCTGAGAGAGCTGATTTGTGTGTTTTCATGATTCGCTATGTTCTCTCGACACATGTTGTTGTTTTCGAAGACTGGTACGTCTTGTGAGTTTCCTATGTATGCACCCCATTTTGATAAGAAAGCTGATAGTGCGTTTTGATTATTTACTATGTGCGCACCTCTCTTCATAAAAAAAGACTTACTGTTTGTGATTTGATGGCTTTACAATGTAGCTACTACCCATCTTCATCAAAGGACTGACCTTTCATTCCATTCTGAGACGGCGTGGCAGGGTTGTACTCTATGCTTATTTTCATAGTATATTTCGGCGTCGACCAGGTCCGAGGAATACAGACGCCTGAAGCTTTGGTCAGGAAATCTGAACAGCACTGCCAGAGACGCATCCATGAAGTGGGTGAAGCTGGACTGCCTATTGCTAACTCGACTCAAGGTAGAGCTGGGTCGGGGGCAGAAAAAAATCCCACAGATAAATGGTTCTGATGAGAATCGAACGCACGACCACCCAGCCGGGAGTCGGTCGTCCGCGGCTCTAACCACTTTGCCACCACGGCTGATTTTTTCAAAAAAAATCCTAATGTGGCAGAGAGAGAGAGAGAGAGAGAGAGAGAGAGAGAGGAGAGAGAGAGAGAGAGAGAGAGAGAGAGAGAGAGACAAAGAAGAGAGAGAGAGAGGGGGGAGAGAGGAGAGAGAGAGAGAGAGAGAGAGAGAGAGAGAGAGAGAGAGAGAGAGAGATGTTTTCAGTTTCAAGCTGTGTTGGATAACAAAACAGAAAACAATCACTACCTGACAAGCATTGTGGACCTTTGCCAGTTTTCCAAAGACTCAGTGTGGAACATGTATTTTTGTGTTTCTGTCTGTGGTTCTTCTTCCGTCTTTTTAATGCAAAACACACACCACACACACACACACACACACACACCACACACCCACCACACACACACACACACACACACCTCTCCTCTCTCTCTCTCTCTCTCTTCTCTCTCTCTCTCTCTCTCTCCCTCTCACTCACACACACACACACACACACACACACACACACACACACACACACACACACATGGACGCAACGCACGCACGTACGCCTACACGCACGTACGCACGCAGACACACACTCTCCCTCACACACACACACACACGCACACACGCACACACACACACACACACACACACACACACACACACACACCACACACACACACACACACACACTCTCTCTCTCTCTCTCTCTCTCTCTCTCTCTCTCTCTCTCTCTCTCTCTCACCTCACACACACACACACACACACACACACACACACACACACACACACACACACACACACACACACACACACACACACACATGCCGTCATACAGAGAGAGAGAGAGAGAGAGAGAGAGAGAGGGGGGGGGGGGTTCAGGACTAGCTAGGAGAAAAGCAAGAGATGTGGTGCTGAGGACAGAACCAAATGACTCGGAGAGCACACAGTGGATCACTGCCAAGTACTAAGATATGGCATAGACACAAAACTCTCTCTCTCTCTCTCTCTCTCTCTCTCTCTCTCTCTCTCTCTCTCTCTCTCTCTCTCTCTCTCTCTCTCTCTCTCTCCTCTCCAACACAGAGACAGAGGAAGAACAAAGAGAAGAACTGTAGTAGAACCACCAAAGAATCAAGTTTCAAACAGAATCACTAAAACAGTAAGTCATACAGAACCACTCAAACAGTAAGTCACACAGAATCACTAAAACAGTAAGTCATACAGAACCACTCAAACAGTAAGTCATACAGACCACTCAAACAGTAAGCCATACAGAACCACTCAAACAGTAAGCCATACAGAACCATTAAAACAGTAAGTCATACAGAACCACTAAAACAGTAAGCCATACAGAACCACTAAAAACAGTAAGCCATACAGAACCACTCAAAACAGTAAGCCATACAGAACCAATCAAACAGTAAGCCATACAGAACCACTCACACAGTAAGCCATACAGAAACCACACAAAAACAGTATGCCATACAGAGCCACTAAATCAGTATGCCATACAGAACCACTAAAACAGTAAGTCATACAGAACCACTAAAACAGTAAGTCATACAGAACCACTAAAAACAGTAAGCCATACAGAACCACTAAAACAGTAAGCCATACAGAACCACTAAAACAGTAAACCATACAGAAACCTCTAAAACAGTAAGCCATACAGAACCTCTAAAACAGTAAGCCATACAGAACCACTAAAACAGTAAGTCATACAGAACCTCTAAAACAGTAAGTCATACAGAACCACTAAAACAGTAAGTCATACAGAGCCACAAAAAAACAATAAGTCATACAGAACCACTCACACAGTAAGTCATACAGAACCACTCACACAGTAAGTCATACAGAACCACTAACACAGTAAGTCATACAGAACCACTCACACAGTAAGTCATACAGAACCACTGACACAGTAAGTCATACAGAAACCACTGACACAGTAAGTCATGCAGAACCACTCACACAGTAAGTCATACAGAACCACTGACACAGTAGTAAGTCATACAGAACTACTGACACAGTAAGTCATACAGAACCACTCACACAGTAAGTCATACAGAACCACTCACACAGTAAGTCATACAGAACCACTCACACAGTAAGTAATACAGAAACCACTCACACAGTAAGTCATACAGAACCACTGACACTGTAAGTCATACAGAGCCACTTCACACAGTAAGTCATACAGAACCACTCACACAGTAAAGTCATACAGAACCACTCACACAGTAAGTCATACAGAACCACTCACACAGTAAGTCATACAGAACCACTGACACAGTAAGTCATACAGAACCACTGACACAGTAAGTAACACAGAACCACTGACACAGTAAGTAATACAGAACCACTGACACAGTAAGTCATACAGAACACTGACACAGTAAGTCATACAGAACCACTCACACAGTAAGTCATACAGAACCACTGACACAGTAAGTAACACAGAACCACTGACACAGTAAGTAACACAGAACCACTGACACAGTAGTCATACAGAACCACTGACACAGTAAGTCATACAGAACCACTGACACAGTAAGTAAACAGAAACCACTGACACAGTAAGTCATACAGAATCACTCACACAGTAAGTCATACAGAACCACTCACACAGTAAGTCATCATACAGAACCACTGACACAGTAAGTCATACAGACCACACTGATACAGTAAGTCATACGGAATCACTGACACAGTAAGTCATACAGAACCACTGACACAGTAAGTCATACAGAACCACTGACACAGTAAGTCATACAGAACCACTCACACAGTAAGTCATACAGAGCCACTAACACAGTAAGTCATACAGAGCCACTAACGCAGTAAGTCATACAGAATCACTAACCCATGACCTTTTTTCAGTGTGTACCTGTGCGTGTTCGTTTAACTCGTTTTGGGCTAAGTAGTGCATTTCCGTGATAATCAACAGGTCTGTGACCTTTATTCAGTGAGTACATGTCTCTGTTCATGTCCTCAACAAAGAAAGAATACATCACCACAATGAATCGTCCGTGGACCCTTTCAGTCAAAGAGAACGTGGAATCATTGAAACAAGTGATGTATTCGCTCTGTATGTCTGGGGATTGACTGCTGCAGAAGACAGAGTGACTTCTGAACGTTCCAAGAGAACCAGTTCCAGTCATCATGTACGCTTGTCCTGTACTTTGTTTGTCTATGTCCTCGACGGTAACTAACTACCCCCCCCCCCCCCCCCCCCCCCCCCTTCTTTCTAAATTTTGCTTCATTTTCCGCCCTCAGTCAATTCCGTCTGAAACTACGCCATTCAATCAAGAGAATGGGTAGCAGAGGGGGGGGGGGGGGGGGAGGAGGGGGGAAGGGGGAGTAACTGCGAGGTTGGATGAGGCAAGAGGTTCACAACTGCACTCATACATAAATACTAACACAGATGGGGATTTTTCGTCTATTTTCCTCTTCTATTTTACGCAATTGTCTCTGATTCTGTCTATCTGTCTGTCTGTCTGTCTGTCTGTCTGTCTGTCTCTATATCTCTCTCCAAACACACACACACACACACACACACACACACACACACACACACACACACACACGCACGCACGCACGCACGCACGCACGCACGCACGCACGCACGCACGCACACACCACACGCACGCACGCACACACACACCACACACACACACACACACACACACACACTAAACTAAAACAGAATCCTTTAGTAGAACCTACTCTGCGCCCAAACAAAAAAAATCAGTACGCACTTGAAAATTAAAAAAAAAAAATAAAAAAACAAGTTGATCTCTCCAGGAAAGGATGATTTTTTTTTTTTTTGTTTTTTGGGTTTTTTTTTTTTCTTTAATAATGGAGTCTTCCCCACAAAGGTCTCTTCATGAATGCCATCTTTTGTATAGAACGCTACCCGCTTTCAAAGTCCTTTAGATGGAAACTTAATCGGAGTACATCAGTTGACACTATGGACGTATGTGTCTTAACGAAACATGAGCAAGGTACGAGATAGCACGCAGTGCCAGCTATTTGTCTCTTCTTTTTCTGTGAGAACGGCAACAGTCACAGAATCAGCTGAGCAAGGCAGTGAATGACTCAGAACATAAGATAGCAAGATGGTTTGCTGCCAAGTTCAAGGAAGCGAAGAAGAAGAAGAGGAGAAGAGAGAAGACGAAGAAGACGAAGAGAGAAGAAAAACAAGACCAGAAAGAGAAGAAAAGAAACAAAAAAAAAAAAAAGAACAACACAAAACAAAACAAACAAGAAAAAAAAAACAAAGAAGAAAGTAAAAGGGAAAGAAAAGAGAAGAAAGCAGCAAGAACAAAACATAACAAAACACAACAACAACAACTACAACAAACAACAACAAGAAGGAAGAAGGAAGGCTGGAACGCATTAAAAATGAAAACCAAACAAACCCAACACAAAACAAACGTTATCCACCGTAACCAGCAAGGACACAACAACAACCACCAAAGAAAACCCAAACAATCCCCTGCAGCCGTCAACAACATCAGCAACATTGCAAGCAGCAGCGCAGGGCTGATTTTCCTGTATGTAACTTTCACCAGCAGCTCAGTCCAAACAAAAGCAATTACAATGCCTTATATCTCCAACACAACGTATGCTGTAGTCGAGAATGAAACGGGAGAGGGGAGGGGGGGGGGGGGGGGGGGGGGGGGCGGGGAAAGGGAAGGGGGAGGGGAGGGGGAGGGGGAGGGGGAAGGGGAGGGAGGTGGGGAGGAGACGGGGAAGGGAGGGGGGATGGGAGGAGACGGGAGGAGGGCTGTTCCCTCACAACATAGAAAAGACAGGAAGATAGGGGTGCAAGATGCACTAATTCCTGCAGCAGATTTTGGTTTAAAGGACATTGGAAAACATGCCGTGTAAACAGTCGTATCATCTCTCTCTCTCTCTCTCTCTCTCTCCTCTCTCTCTCTCTCTCTCTCTCTCTCTCTCTCTCTCTCTCTCGGCCTGTGCCATTCCGATCTGCTGAGTGTAACATCAGAGACGACAGAAAACCACCCGTCGGACATCGACACAAGTCTGGAACAAGTTATATTAAAAAATGTCGCTGGTTTTGACACGGGATAGTGGTTAAAGATTATGTCGCTACTCTGACAGAGCGACAGGTGCAGGACGATTTGCGGAGACGATTCTAAATCAAGCATTTGGGAAGGTCGTGTTTCATCAAACGGATGATGTGGTGTGCTGCTGTGTGAATCAGACGATGCCCGTTCTGGAATATTCCTGCGATCCGTGTTCGGGGACGACGATTGCTTATTCTGGTTTGTAAAGCAGGAAGAAAGACACATGTCGACAGAAGAATGTGTTTAACTGGCCTGCCTGCGCAAAGGAAGACGAATCGGCCACACGAACATGCAGAGACCCAAGCACGTGCTCTACGGCGGCTGCACGCTCTCCACGGATGATCCAGTTCTACCTGGGGTGACGGTCATCTAAAAAAAAAAAAAAAAAAAAAAAAAAAAAAAAAGACAGTGAACGCATACCAGTGACTTTTTTTTTTTTTTCGTTCTCGATTTCGTCATGTTTAAGTGAAAGAAAAGGACATTGCTGTGGTTTCTATGTCGGAGAATCGAAAATCGCAGTCGCGGTTTTGTTGTGGGACATCGCGCCGATTTGCTTAATTTACGTTTTGTGGTTGGACATCGCGCGCCGATTTTGTTAATTTTACAGCCTAATAGCATCTACATTTCTTCCTCTCTCTCTCTCTCTCTCTCTCTCTCTCTTTTTTTTTTCCTCTCTTCTCTATCTCTCTATCTCCTCTCTCTCTGGCGTATGAACATGCGTGTGTGCATGCATTGAATATTATATATATAATATAGTATTATACATCTTAGTATATATATATAGATATATATCGTATATATAATATATATATATATGATATATATATATAACACGCATTTACGGTGCAATGCAACACAATTAACTACAAAACATTAGACCACGCCAAGCTGGGCTAATAGACAATATAAAAAAACAAAATGAAAGATGAAGAAGAATGAATGAATGAATGAATGAAATGAATGAATGAATGAATGAAAAAAATGGATAGATAAAACAGGAGAACGCAAAGAAAGAGAAGAAAAGGAAAGCAAAGGAAGAAAAGAAAGAACAAGAAAAAATAAAACAGAGAGAAGATAGAAAGAAAGCAAACCACAATTTTCAGGCGTAACTTTCACGTTGCTCATCTTCATGTTTCTGTAAACAGCCGCACACAGGTTCACTCTGTTGCAGTTTTTTTTTTCTGTTCTTTTTCCTTCCATCAGCAGTTTAGAAGCAGTATCAGATTCTGGTTGTCGTTAGACTACACGGCAGAGGAGACACTGCGCTACTGCCGAGTCACTCTGCCGATTTTTCATCAATTGTGATTCAACATAACTCTGTTTTCTTCTTCTCGTTGGTTTTAAACATACACACCGCGAAAGGACAAGACTTACCTGAATCCTGCCTGGCTCGTTTCAAGCAGTGCCATCCCACCACCCCTTCAGATGTCTGGGGTTCGTTCCAAGCAGTGCCATCCCCCCACCACCCCTTCAGATGTCTGGGGTTCGTTCCAAGCAGTGCCATCCCACCACCCTTCAGATGTCTGGGGTTCGTTCCAAGCAGTGTCATCCCACCACCCCTTCAGATGTCTGGGGTTCGTTCCAAGCAGTGTCATCCCACCACCCCTTCAGATGTCTGGGGAATGTGTGGACGATGGGGGGAAACCACATACATGAGTCAGGCCTCAGCTTCAACGTGAAGCGCCCGACCTCAACGACCATACCGACCTGTCATGACCTGATGCTCGTGATAATCGTAGCCTGGCCTTCCCCACAGCAACAAAGACTGAGGCAGTTTAGTTAGTCTACTTTTCGATCTCAAGTGTGACCTTTCGCAGTTTCCGATCTGAAAAAAAACAAAAACAAAACTGTGACCTTTCCCAGTGTCCTTTTCGAGAACGATGTAAGAGTTTCTACCCATATATGCGATCTAAAATACGATACTTGTATGTTACTCGTGTATGGTCGTATCCACCTTATGAGGTTTACAACAGTACTAAACTTTGTGCCGACAACTTCCCCTGAGAATTGTGCATACGCATTAACCAGCATGCGGCTGATTTTGACGTGCCGGAAGAGTGCAAACTTATAAGAGTCAAAGCTATCGGATTAGAGGATTTTTCACGAACTTGGAGGGGCATCTCGCCACTGTCTCTTCTTCCTCAAGAAATGGGTTGCTAGCCGTTCTTTGCTCTTTTTCTAAATGGAGCTTTAATAGACTTTAAACCTTGCATCAAAGAACAGGAATCTTCCGTTTTATGAATAGGTAGCAATCCTTTACGCCCCATCCCAGAAGACGAATTGCCGTTCATAGTCGTTCTTTATCTTTCTAACGTTTATTAAATGATGTCTTCCACGGGTATTAAAAACAAACATCAACCCGACAGCTGACAACTTAGATCCAAAGTAATCGACATGGCATTCTCTCTCTCTCTCTCTATCTCTCATCTCTCTCTATCCTCTCTCTCTCTATCTCTCTCTCGAGATCTCTCTCTCTCTCTCTCTCTAATCTATATTCCTCTTCTCTCAGTGTCTTTCTCCCCTCCCCTCCCCCCATCTTACCATCTTTTTCTCTCTTACCCCTGTCTCTCTAATCTTTATACATCTCCCCATTCCTCTGTTTATCCAAGACGACGACCCAACTTCCTGCCACAAAAAGCAAAGAAAACGATCGTTTTGCTTTATTACATCCAATGAAAAAAAATCAGAACACCACCAGCACAATTCTTTGCCCAGCACTCACAGAACTGGAGTGAGTGGTAAGTGCCTGAGGAAACTTTCTTATCACGGGCACCATCGCAGCACAGGCGGAACAATTCCAGACCTTGCCTCTCTGCAGACACTGGCCTGTATATTGCAGACAGATCGCGTCTCTCGATGGAACACTCCTGAGGATCGCACGGATTGGTTTTGCGAAAGTACTTTCACAGATAGAGAGAGAGAGAGAGAGAGAGAGAGAGAGGAGAGAGAGAGGAGAGAGGAGGAGAGAGAGAGATAAGGAGTTTTTACCAGGAGCTGCCAGAGAGTGGAGGAGCGGCTTGACAGAGAGCAGAGTAACGCGTTTCGACCTCTCCAGCTGGGAGGAGACAGGACGAGGGAAAATTACAGAGAGAGAGAGAGAGGAGAGTGAGAGAGAGAGGAGAGAGAGAGAGGGTATTATATGATAGTTTAGTTATTCAAAAACAGAAAACAGAAAGCAAGCGATTCCTGAGGAAGTTCTCTGGAAAAACTCGCTCCTTTCACACAGTTCTCTGAGCAGTTGAGGTGGTGCATGGATGGTGCGGGAGTTATGTCCGTCAGGGTATTGGCGAGGGAGGGGCGCGATGACAATATGGCGTCCGACTGGTTCTCCTTATCTGTACTGCATGAAATGGATAACGACGAAGGAATCCTCTGCTTATCTGTACTGTCTGAGAAACAGAATGTTTGGGGAATCCTCTCTTTATCTGTACTGCATGAAATCGATAAACGATGGGAATGTCTGCTTATCTGTACTGTCTGAGAAGAACAATGTTTGGGGAATCTTCTCTTTATCTGTACTGCATGAAATCGATAAACGAGGGAATTGTCTGCTTATCTGTACTGTCTGAGAAGAACAATGTTTGGGGAATCTTCTCTTTATCTGTACTGTCTGAGATCCTTATCTGTACTGTCTGAGATGGATAATGATGGGAAAATCCTCTCTTTATCTGTACTGTCTGAGATGGATAATGATGGGGAAATCCTCTCTTTATCTGTACTGTCTGAGATGGATAATGATGGGGAAATCCTTCTCTGTATCTGTACTGTCTGAGATGGATAATGATGGGGAATCTTCTCTTTATCTGTACTGTCTGAGATGGATAATGATGGGGGAAATCCTCTCTTTATCTGTTCTGTCTGAGAAGGATAATGATGGGGGAATCCTCTCGTTATCTGTTCAGTCTGAGAAGGATAATGATGGGGGAATCCTCTCATTATCTGTTCAGTCTGAGAAGGATAATGATGGGGGAATCCTCTCATTATCTGTTCAGTCTGAGAAGGATAATGATGGGGGATATCATCCCATTATCTGTACTGCATGAAATAGATAACGACGAGGGAATCAAGATTATCATAGGGGGACATATAGGCAATTCAGTAGAAACGAACGAAAGACACGTCAACGAATGAAAGAAAAAAGAAATGTGGAATAGATAAAACAAATAAATGCGCGATCGGTCGATGAACAAGCTGATAAATCATATTCACGCTTTAACCACCACGCACGCGCAGTTACAAACTCTCTCGTGCACGCGCGTTTCAAACATAAGAAAATAATAATCCTTCCCCCCCCCCCCCCCCCCCCCCCCCACCCCCCTTTCGGATCGGCAAACGTGTTGATCTGAAGTGATACTCTCTTTTCCACGGGATGTGAAGAACGAGGTGTTTACATGAATGTTGTTTATATTTCGGCACTCGGGGGAATGTCTGTTTATGAGCAATGGCCCTCTGTAGCCTGCTTGTTGACTTTCTTCCAGTTCGTCAGGTTCTTTCTATACAGACAAGAAAAACGAAACGAAAACAAAACACAAATAAAAAACAAACAACAAAAACAAAGAAACAAATACAAGAAAAAAATGCTGAGCGCTGCGTGCACCAAGCAACATGTACACCGACATAATATACTGAAAACAGATAACCTCCTCTCTCGACCTTTCCTTCCTCTCTACACACATACACAGACATCAAAACTTATATCAAATACAGCAACACAGCAACATCAAAAACTTATAACAACAACAACAACAACAACAACAACAACAACAACAACAACAACAACAGAAAGCCATTCCAAGCCAATCACATCAGCAGTTGACCATGGGGACCCTGGTAGGAAATAGGACACCGATGTGTATGTATTTATTTCCTCTCACCTTTTGCTGCATGGAGGATAATCATAATAATGGACAAACACGAGTTTTCAAGAAAATGAGATGAACAGTCACATCCACATGCAACACGTATAAACCGTCGCTCACACACACACACACACACACACACACACACACACACACACACACACACACACTTTCACGATCTGCGCACACACGATCCCCAACACGCACGCAAAAGAGGTTTTTATATTGGCCAACACACAGATCTATATTTACAGCTGAATTAACTGCATTCTTACGAGGCTTTGCATTATTTGCTTGATTTTCACGAAAACTGTGACACAAATTCTTTTTTGTGTCACACACACACACACATGCCATAAGCACACACTCACACACACTCACGCATACGTGCACGCATGTAGCAATTCAAATTCTAGTGTGAGAAAAGATTTGATTTTTGAGATTAATCATTTGGTGCATTTCCTTATTCTAAGAGGTAGTAATCTTACCTTTCTTTGGGTGCCTTCACACAGTGGAATACCTTAAATGAATCCGTAGATAAACGAATAAAAACTCTGCAGATTATACAACTGAAGCATATCCATTTGAAGATCCCATTATCATTGAAGAAAAAAATAGCCTACTGCAGAATGCTTGCTGGAAGCATTTTAGAAAGAAACAAAAAGATGTTGGCCACTCCCCAGCTGTTGACCATCAAACTAGTTTTTGAAGATGCTTTTATATCTAAGTATGGTCAATTATCTAACCTAAGACTTTTAACCACCATATAGATTCAAACTTAATGCTTTTAAGACCAAATTCACTTGCAACACCACATGCGTGTGTGGTGGGAAAATTTCTAATGAGCACATGCACTTTTCCACTGTAGAAAAATGAAAATCCATACTACTTTTTCGGAAAGTCCCTGAAGGAGGTTTTAGTACAAGCCGTTTTTCAGTAAGCGCACGCGCACGCGCGCGCACGCTTACACAGGACTTGTTCACAGAGTACCATTTTTTTAGACACACCTTTACGCACGCACGCACACGCGCGCGCACGTTTACACATGTTACACACACACCTGTTACCTTCACACACATCACACATGTTTTTAAAAATGTTATATTGCTGTTACCCCCAGGCCCCAGCACACACGTTACACATTTTTTAAAGTCACACAGAGTGGCCCATCCCTGTTTCCTCGCCATTGGTTCCACAGAGACACTCATCCCTTTTCTTGAGATCCTGTACTTTTCCTCCATACCACTGTCTTCTTCATTTTTCTCTCTCGCTGTTTCTCTATCTCACCATCTCCTTCAGTTGCCTGTGTATCCCCCCCCTCCCTCCTCCTAACTCCTTGACTACCCTGTTTATTTATTTATTTTTGGTTGTCTAAAATCACTTATGTGTCTAGACATTAAATTGAAGAACACACACATACACACACCACCACACCACCACCCGCACGCACGCACGCCGCACGCACGCACGCACCCCACGACACACTCACCACACACTTGAGCGCGTACAGCACACCATCAGCACTGTGCACGCATGTTCACACACACCCACCCCCCCCCCCACACACAGAGAGACCAGAGTTCCCCAGAGAGAGAGAGAGAGACTTGAGATCCTGACAGTTCTCCATAGACTGAGAGAGAGAGAGAGAGAGAGAGTTAAAACCTAAATCGCACACACAAGTGAGCACGAACACTTGAATCCAGTACAAACCCTGCTGGTTCCATTCCACACCAACACAACACCCCCTTGCAAAACCCCCCAAAACCATCCAAACAAACCAAAAAACTCATCCTAACACTTGAGAGAGTACAGTTCTCCAGAGCAGAGAGAGCAGAGAGAGAGACCCCCCCATTCACAAATCATCATCGTCAACACGCGCATTTCTGTCCTCCTTCACACTTGAGACCCCCCCCCCCCACAGTTCCCCCCCATAGCACTGTCCCCCCCCCCTTTCCCCCCCCCCCCCGTTGCACCACCATCCTGGTTCCCCAGACACCTCGTCACTCCTAACACTTGAGATCCGTACAGTTCTCCATACCATACACGCACCCCAAACGCACAAGCCCCCCCCACCGCACCCCCACGCACGTTCTGGTTCCCCACACACACTCATCCTAACACACATCCACACAGTCCTCCACACCACTGTCTGCACCCCCCCACCACGCACCACGCACCACCACGCACCATCCACACCCAGACACACACATCCTAACACACACAGATCGCGCGCGCCTTCATACCACACACTGCACACGCACCCCCCCACACACCACCATTTTGCTTCCCCAGACACACTCATCACATACACTAACGTGCTTGTACAACACACACACACACACACCCCCACCCACCCACCCACACACACACACACACACACACACACTTCACATGGCATTCTGCTGACCCCCAGCCCCAACAAGTGCGTTCACCTTGATACCTTCACATTCCCCCCATCTCCTCTCACCCCCTCCGCCATCCACACACACCCACACACACACACACACACACACCACACACACACACACACCATGCCACTTTTTCGCACGCACGTTCCACGCAGACACTCTCATCCACACACTTGACACACCTGTACAGTCCACTCCACACCACTGTCACACACACCCACCCACACACACTTGATACACAGGCAAGGACACTGGTTTTCCAGGTTCACCACATCCTAACACTTGAGATCCGACAGTGAAACAGTACCACAGTCTGCACCCCCCCCCCAATGTCTGCCAGTGGTTGGTTCTGGCCCTCAGAGAGAGAAGATGACACACTAGCCGACTGAAATATTCTGGCAACTGTCTGGAATAAACCCCCCCTGCCCCCCCCCCTTCTGGCCCTCAGAGAGAGAAGATGACAACTGGCCGACAGTGAAATATTCTGACAGCTGTTGGAATAAAACAATGTCTGCTCCTGGTTGGTTCTGGCCCTCAGAGAGAGAGGAAGACACCTGCTGGCTGCTGTCCTTGACCCCCACTGAGTCAGCACTGGGCGGAGGGAGCGTGCACCAAAGGCCTGCTGGACATGAGTGTCACAGAGGTCACCAGTCTTGTCTGCTCAGGTGGCCAAGGCTCACACTGCTCATTGTTTGAGTAGAACTCCTTTCTGTCTGCATTCGTTCAAAGTCACTTTGGATGAAAAAGGAGAGTCTGGAAACAAAGCGGAGAGATCGCGAATGACGTCAGCAATGGCTTTATTAGCTGCTACGACAGAAAGCATCACTGCTGTTAGCACACTGACTTGCGCCCCAAGTTCCGACTGTTTTCTACATCGTTCCACAAGAAGTGGAATATATGACACTTTGTGGGGTCCCAGACTCTTTCAGAAGCAGTTTCTGTTCAAGCATCTTTAATACCGCTAAGCCATCGTGATGTCAAAGCTGACTGATCCAAAACCATAGCAATATGCTATAAATTGGACACGAACATTTGTCATATATTAATGTAATTAAATTGCCTCAAAATCCCATCATTCTTGGGAGGCTTTTTGTAGTTAATGGAAGCTTCCTTGTCTCACCATAAATAAATGAATTCATAGTACTTCGATTTCAATCTAAACGAAAAGCAATGCACTGAAGAAATGTAGGTTGTAGTTTTGTACCAATGCCGTGTCCATTTAAAACGAAAACAGTTTTATTCCAGAAATTTCAGTTGTATTTGTTTCTATCGCCGCTGTTTTTGAATTCCCAAATTTCACATGGATACATCAGCACTGGTTTAACACGTCTATCAAATCATTTTAAAAGTATTGCTATTGGCAGATTCGCTTTCCGGTAACGTCTAATTTGCAAATCATGGGTTTTGTCCCTTGTAATGTAAAAACCTGCGTCTGTGATTAACTCATACCAAAACCACCAAGAAAATATAAACGTAAAAGAGCAGTTAAAAAAAAAACAAAAAAAAAAAAAAAAACTACTCCTGAACTTATAACATGCACGGAACATACGAGATTAATATACCTGTACCAAAAACCAATGAAAAACAACAACAACAACAACAAACAACAAAAACAAAAAAAACAACAAAAAACCAAAAGACACTCTCGCAAAAGCCCAGATGACCGCGCTGAAAAAATCCTTTGACCGATGTTCAACGGTTATGATGACGTAGGGCATAGTGAATGCCAACACAAATCTGAATAACGTCAGATACCGGGTCATGGATTTTATCCAGCAACTACCTTTTTTTTTTTTTTTTTTTTTTTTCTTTTTTTTTTCCAATCATCAGATCTAGGGGAGGGAATCGACGAATGCAAATACTGGTCATCTCCTGCTGGGTGTACCTCAAGGTTCAGAACACTCTCTCACGCTTTCTTGATCATGTCAGCTACAGAACACCCAGAAGACAGTCAACGGGTGCAGTCATCACCCAGTGGGGTGACGATACCAGGTCAGCTACACAACAAGCCAAAGGGCAGTCAGCATGGTGACGTCAGTAGGGGGACGATGCCAGGTCAGCTACACAACAAGCCAAAGGGCAGTCAGCATGGTGACGTCAGGAGGGTGACGATGCCAGGTCAGCTACACAACAACCCCAAAGGGCAGTCAGCATGGTGACGTCAGTAGGTGACGACCCAGGTCAGCTACACAACAATGTCAGGGCTGTTTCGTCTGGTGACGTCAGGAGGGTGACGATGCCAGGTCACCTCTACACAACAACCCACAGGGCAGTCAGCATGGGCAGTCATCACTCAGTATAATGGCGAAGATGCTTGCTTGAATTGTAAACCAACAGTCATAATAACATGTTGTAGCGATGGACCCTGAATCAAGTAACAGAATGTCAGGGCGGTGTTAAGTCTGGTGTAGACATCGTCTGTTACGTAGTAGGTGTAACCTCTCCGCTAGACGACGGGTTCCTTTTATGTAACAGGTGTTACCTCCCCGCCATCATACGGGTTCTGTTACATAATAGGTGTAAGCTCTCGTCCGTAATGATGGGTTATGCTGTTCCTGGATGATAGGTCATTACCGCTCTTGCCACCACCGGGTTCTGCTTACGTAATAGGTGTAACCTCTCTGTCATAATGACATGTTCTGTTATGTAATAGGTGTAATCTCCTGCCATAATGGCGGGTGCTGTCACGTAATAGGTGTAAACTCGGTCACATGCATAACGGGTCACGTTACGTAATAAGTGCATCATCTCTGCATTTAATGACGGGTTCTTTTACGTAATAGGTGTAACCTCCCCGCCATCATGACGGGCACTGCTATGTAATACACACACACACATCACACACCGCCATAATGATGGGTTATGCACGCTTTCCTGGATGATCGTCATTACCGATACAACACCACCGCATATCACAGCATTGGGCACCAGACCACACACGATTGTTTTGCCCGTTTTGAAATTGTTATTCACGTGCGCGCAGGAGCATACTCATCGAAACATACAGGTCACACACGCATACACATGCACATCTGCACGCAGGCAACACACACACTCACACACACATCAGCACACACATGATCACACACACACACACACACACACACACTTGGCATTATTTCTCACCGCGTCGAGGCCCGTGCGCGCGCGCACGCCCACACACACACACACACACACACACACACACACACACACACACACACACACACACACACGCACACGTGCGTGCGTGCGTGCGAGCGCGCTCGCATACACATACACCATACACATGCACTTGCACTCGCGCTCCGAATACATTGGCATACACGCCTGGGCCCCTGCCCACACACCGATGCACATACATATTTACACACAGGTGTACATTCACCACACACACGTATACAATGATGATAATGTGACAGCCAATAATAGATAGGCACCCAAGATCTGACCAGCGCGTTGGGCTAATGCATAGGTCAGACATCTGCTAAGTTACAGCCACGAGACCCTCTTCTTCAGTTCACCGTAGTCATTAATTAATTCATCCATCAGCTTTAAATCATGCGCGGTGTGGTGTGGAAACTGAGCGGATGTGGAGAGGGTGTGTATGGAGCAGTCCGCAAGTAGTGACACCTTCATGAAGCTGACACCGAACCGTTCGCTAAACCGGACACACGGCAGTAAATCTTGACCACCATGCTGCGTGCAGCGACGGTTGT